>JAOTQR010002699.1:0-18984 GCA_025774065.1 Solanum ossicruentum | reverse complement strand
AAATGATACTTTATAGCCTCCTGTAAAATCGAATAGTTATTGGTCATATACGCTAAAGCGGGCGCCACTCAACAAGTATATGTCCTAATATATATAATATATGTGACCCTTTATGTGAGTAGGCCTAATGATTTGAAGGATGTATTCCAGCATTTGAAACATTCCATTGCCCCAAAAATATTACCACATTTATAAATAAATTAAATGGGAATACATAATAAGCAAAAAGGGGATATAAATAATCAGTCGCACACAGAGATACAATACTAAACTAAGCCTTCAAATAAATCTTTCTTCTTGAACTTCTTGACATTTCCGAACGTCATTGGATGAAGTAGTACCTCTTGAAGATCCTTCTTTGACTAAACTAAACAAATAAAATAAATTACCAATCCCGAGGGACAATAGCTCACCAAATAACGTATACAATCTTCAAATTTTAAATACATAAAAATGATTGTCCATTTAGGTCGGGGGTCACTTTGAACTCAAGGTGGTCTTTCTAATGGGTCCAACAAACCTTACGTGGTAGGTCGTCTTAGGTCAATGCTCCTACAGGTTTTTGGTTTCGCTCTACTCTAAGTGGACTAAGCGTGGATTTAATTTTGATAGTGGACCGGTGATTCAGGCGGAAAACTTGGGTTGAGGAAGTTAACGACCGTTGACCTTGCAAGATCAAATCATTTTGTCAGAATACTCTGATTGAAATATTTGGATTGAATGGTTGTGACCTGCATAACTATCATTTTAGTAAAAAAAAATTAAAAGTGTTGGATGGCAAAGAATGTTATACATGCAATGACAATTTAATATTTAAAATTTAAACACAAATGAGAAAGACAACAATTTATACAAATGAAAAGTTAGCCAAACAATAAAATCCTTTTGGTTAGAATCTAGATGAATCCCCAGCAGAGTCATCATCCTATTACGATCTAGTTTTGAAAACTAAGTTTCAAAACCCTTTTCATAACATGGCAAAAGCTCTTATTTATTTTTGAAAAAACTAACTTGATTAATAAAATAAGAGTCAAGAGTCGCCACTTAATTTTTAGGAAAATTAAGAAATCTTTTTGAAATAAATTTTGAAAAGAGAACTTTTAAATAAACCAGAGTTTTGGGTAATGGTTCAAGCAATTCTCTAAGGAAGGTTTTATGCACCTTAAAGGCACCGTTAACGTGCGATTGATCAGCGGATTAAAAGGTTTGACTAATTTTAAAAGAAACTTGAATTGCTAACGAAAAAACCTTTATCTTTTCAACAAGAAAATAAAATTAAAAAAAGAATTAGACATAAATTAAAGTATCAAAAATAATATTTTTTAACTTCACAATTTATCTTAGCCAAGGTTTGGAACTAAATGATTAGCTCAAACTCATGACTATGGAATTCAAGCTATTTACTAACAGTGAAAGAATGGATAATTCTCAAGTTAGTCTCAAAGATTAAATTATTAGTTTAAACAAATTTTAACATTAAGTACTCAAAGTAAGCAAAAATAACACAGTAGAAAAAAAGGAGCCATTAAAAATCTTCCAAGGATTCATCTAAGTCAAATAAAAAGTGATAGAAAATTAGTAACAATTATCATAATTTCAAACATAATAAGAACTAAAATAAAGAAAAGAGCGAAATATAAGAAAGGATAATCTCTGGCACATTCTTGCTTCCTACTACTGTAATTAAAATAGAGCCTGGAAATGAAGTTTCTCGCCCTTGAGGATCAGTGCTACCGGTTTTGGCCATTTAGGCGTAAAGTCAGCTTTCTTTTACTAATCTCGACAAACTCGATGTAACAATTCAAGAGAGGACGAGTCCAAATGGACTCGAGCAGGAGGGTGCATGTGAAGAAAAAGAGGAACTAAAATTAGAACCAACATGAAACAAAATCAAGATAAGCTAGTAACTTAGCATTACATAAAAATCCTAGTGTTTATGAGCATTTGGATATTAGAACATGGTTTCTACTAACAACAAAGAAGAATATCACGTACGGTTAATGATAGAAAATGTGTCTAATCCTAAATTTCTAACATGAATTAAAACAAAGGAAGCACAGTTTGAATTTTCCATGAAGCATGATAAAAAGAAATACACTTATCTAGAACAACATGCGAGAAGGCAAAATTCATATCATAGTGAGTAAACCAAACTCAAAAGCTCCAAATAAGAGAACATACAACCAGAGGCTCTATAATGAATGTGAATCTGAAACAAAGCTTGTGACATTAAAACCCCCAAAAGAGAAGAGAAAACAAAAAATAAAAAGAAAGAAGACTAGATGCTCATGCTCCAACACTAGCCACAACTATAGAGGTAATTGATCAAGAGCAACCAAAACTTTAGTAAAACTTTCTAAATCAAATGAATGAATGCAAGTTACAAATCTTGATGTCACAATTCAGTGCATTGAGACAAACACAATGGCAATCCTAGGAATCATGATTATAAGGAATTAGACCATACAACAGGTCATGTTGATGTATTAAGGATTAACATTAAGCTAATGGGGACATCTTGAAAATAACTCTAGAAAATGGCTAATTTAGCCTTAACAGTAAGAAGTGGAAGCAAAAAGTTTTCTTTTTAAAAATAAATAAATAAATTGACTTTTGAACCCAAAAATATGAATAACGATCTTAAAAATGTTTCAACAGAGACTCAAAAAGAAAAGAGGAGTCCAGAATAGAGGTGAAGATCAACTTTGAATTCAGACGATGAAGAGGAAAATAAACGGTCAGCTTCAAACTTGAGAAAAAGGAAAAATACTAAGAGTTTTCTTAGCGTTTTCAGTAAAAACAGTAGTCTAGTTAGAACAGAGAGTAAATTCTTCTTCAAGTCATTCCAATCAATTCAATTCTAGCACATGACGGACTTAAGAGATTCATTGGCAACATCAAAACTAAACATATATTAAGAGAAAAACGATGGCAACATGGTTGAGGAGAATTAACATCAAATTCACATAATGAGGATGCAATCTAACAGTTAACTCCATCTTAGAATTAAAGCAGTATGTTTGTTTAAAGAAGAACTCATACTAGATTAACAGAGCATTAATTACTTTCGAGATGAACAAGCTTGCTTTGGAGATTCATACCAAACAATGATTAAGTTCAATAATCAAAGGGTAGCAGGTTGCAATGCAATTGCTATAGCATGTTAAAAGAAAATAGAGTATAGTTAAACGATTCAAGAAAAATACCCAAGCAAGAATCTAAATCATTCAATCGACATTCGAACGATAAGAAATAACATAAAGCTAACGAAGTCGAAAGATTGGAACACAAGATTATAGGAAGCTAAACACATAAACACTAAATTAAAACTAAAGATAGCAATAATGAAAGGAATATTACCTAGTTCAGGGCAGCAAACCGGAAACAATGAGCTTGAAGGCGAGCCTACCACCGCAAAAAAGCTCCGACGAACGAAAAGAAAGTCTTGAATTCATTTGAGATGTGAGTCAATATGAGCCTTGAACACTATATTTTTCTTTATTTTATTTTGGTCAGAAGCTCTTTTACCTTAGAAAATCATACAATTAGCTCATGGGAGTTAGCCGCACCCTATAAATACTACTGTTGCTTTGGCTTTACTCACATCAGTGGCATATTTCTATTAGAAAGCTTACACTCAAACCTTCAGGGGTTCAACCTCCAATCCGCCCCCAAACAGGTGAATAAGAGGGCTATTTATAGGAAAAAATTAGGGTAAAAATGTGGAGAGAAAACAGTATGGGAATTGGGGAAAAATCCAAAAAAATCAAATTCAAATTATTGAGAGCTGAGATTGTGGGCTGCTACACGCTGTATGTTGTACGCTGGATTGGTGAGCTTTGTCGTTTGTGGAAAGCAATGGAGACGCGTGAAGAAAGAGGGGCGTGAAAGACTAATAAAATCAAAAGAGAGGCCATGTGGTTTTCTGCGAAAAGAAAATATGCACGCCTATATCTGATGGTGGATTTTTTAAAGGGTATGGGCCGGTTTTGGATAATTTGGAATTGGTCCAAAATGGATTAAATTGATCTGAAAATTGAGCTTGGGGATAGAAAAATACTATTGAAGGCCAAATTGGAATTCAAAAGGTAGCTAAATTGAGTTAACTAAGTAATTTGACTATAAGAAAAATTTAATATTAATTATTAAAGAGCTTTTTAAAATTAACTCAATTAATAACTAATTTTTTCAAAAAAAATTCATAATTAAATTAAAACGATCAAAAATCTTTTGGAATGACTTTCAACAAATTATTTTGAATTGTTAAAAATTGAAGAAGCTTGATAATTAATTTATATTGTGAAGATTCAAAATTGGATATCAACAGAGATATGATAAGAATTGGGATTAACATGGATTCACATAACATATAACACATAAGGACTAAGGGGCGGATAAGTATGACTCACTGTATGAGGACAAAATAAGACATAGGATCTTCCATATTATAACAAAAATCCATATCATAATACACATAAATCATTCATAATAACCATATCCAATAAGTAGTCATAATCATAATCTTCGAATATGCACATAACATATATCCATACAAGAGTCTACAAGATGCCCAACAATGCCTCTAGTGATAGAATAGGACGAGGGGTAAGACATGTCTTTGGTTCACCCTCAAAGTAAATAACATAAAAGAAAGCAACACGAGGCAGATGGAAAGTGGCTTGTCCTTGGAAGATAGCACTCACCACAACATTTCTCAAACTCCGAACTAGTCGTCAACTGATGGATGAACATAGTCTCTGATCCCTACATGGTTAGATTATGTAGGCAAAAAATATGCGTTAGTACGTTTGAGTGTACTAAGTATGTGGATGTAATGCATATGAACTTATTAAGCCTGCATTCAATGTTAAATGGCAAGGGCTCATATATAGAAAGAGATATGTAGCAAAGAAGAGTAATATAACAATATGCCATGAAATCCATGATGCATAAATGTCACAATACTTATCATAGCAAGGATGTTACCTGCCAAGGGTAGACCTTACTCCTCCTTACGGGAACACCACCCATTTTGGAGAAGCAACATCACTTTACAGGAACACCACCCATTTTGAAAAGGATTTCTATGCTCATTTAATCACCTTACGGGAACAACACCTATTTTGAAAAGGATTTTCATGCTTATTTACTCACCTTATTAGAACAACACCCATTTTGAGGAGTACCTTACCTTACAGGATCAACACCCACTTCAGAAAGGATTTCCATAACGTTCACTCACCTTATGAGAACAACACCCATTTCTGAGAATACCTTAACTTAGGAGAACAACACCCATTTCGAAAAGGATTTCCATAACATATCATAATCATCCATAAAGGGCATAAACATTCGATGCTAGGTCATCATCCCATAGGAAAATATTTTCATATACATGCTTTTAATAAGAACATAAGTTTTTTTTTAGATCTTTTTCATGCATACTTAGGCTTAAAAGCCAAATCACACTTTATGTCATACTTTCATGCATAGGAGTAGCTTATTCATAACATTTCGTTCATTGAAATCATATTCATCAACATAATTGGGTCTTAGCCCACTTCATATCCTTCATAAAAGCTAATGCTCATGTATGCATATGTCATGAATGATGAGAGTATAGCATGGGTAATAGAGATTCAATCTTAAATCAACAATTCAATATGAAATTCAAGTAAATCAATAAGTAAAATCCACATCCAAATAACAATTTAGATTACCGATACTTAGATCAAACTTTTAAGGGACAATGCATGTGCAAATCTTCATAATATTCAGGCAATTCACCATATTAGATCTTAAATCACTTTTAAAATGTCAATTAAATATAACACATATTTCAATTGATTCAAATAAACAATAATTTAAAAGACTCGTATTCAAAGTAAGCTCAATTTTCATTAATCAAGGAGTAAAAAGAGTTTTGGCTCTTCATGGTTGAAACGGATCATGAATCAATCCCACATACCTTAGATAACTTAGAAGAAGTAAGGAGAAATTAATTAGAGAAGAAAGCCTTCCCTAAATTTTCAAGTTGATTCTTCAATCACAAGACTTGTAGAGAGAGTTTTAGGATTTGAATTTGAGAGTTGAATGAAGAATGAGAGTGAATGGGGGTGTATAATTTGATTTGAGGGATTAGGATGGGTATTAAGGCCCTAAAAGACCTTTAGAATGAATTAAAATTACAAAAAGATCAATGAATCTAGCCTTGAAAAGTGTCCAGGGGTCCCCTAGGAGAGGCACACAGACCGTGTGAGGTCACACGGACCGTATGGGTGCCCATGAGGCAACACTTAGAAAATTTCAGCAAAATTTCAACAAGCTAAGGGAGGTTCCATCGGAGGCCTCACGGACCATGTGAAGTTACACGGACCGGATAAGTGCCCATGAGATTGACTTAGAAAATTTCAGCAAAATTTCTTCAAGCCAAGGTTGCTTCCAATAAAGGTCTGATAGACCGTGTGAAGCTTTACAGGTCGTGCAAGCGTTCGTATGAAGATACCAAGTTCCGAGATAATGATTACACACTTAGAATATCATTAAGGGAAGAGGCTTCACGAGACCCCAACCCACAGTTCCTAAGAAGCCACAAGACCCATATGAGTGCCCGTGTGTCTTGTCTCAGCAAAAATAGAGGGAACACAACATGGAAGGGCTTTACAAAAACGTACATAACTTCTTGATCCAAACTCAGAATTAGGTTAAACCAGATGCATTAAAAAGATAATTGAAAGAGCTTCTATTTAGAAGGTCGTAGGCCACCCAGTTTTGTTTTTGCTAGGAGATATGACCATTTAAAATTGACCCTTCAACTGAATCATATGAAAAACTTAGCCAATGAAATACATTTGAACTTGGCTTGGTGTAAGAGACCCATGATGACCCTAAACCACATAAATAATCTAAGATTTAAGGGTTGCAAGCGAACATATCTTGAGTTTAAAGGTTCTATTCTAAGCTCGCAACTTGCGCAGTATTAAACTTGTATAACAACTATATCTAGTATAGTACTCAATAATCTGATCACCAACTCACATTATCATATATCGCATGTACTCTGAAAATATCAACTATATATAACCACATACCATGTATTTCAATTCAGTCTAGAGAAAGAAGAAGACTATCCTACCTAAAAAGCTGATCCCTATGCTCTAGATTATTCCACTTGAGTTTTTCCCTTCTTGATTGCCTCCCGACGCTGCTTAACTATCAGCAAATGAATCATAATATAAATACGACTAATTTGACTGTAAGATCTCAAAACATAAGAGAAAATATGTTAGTTATGACTAAAATAGGAAAATAGGGCCCAGACCTTAAATACCAAACCACCCACGTAAAATGATCCTTAAATAACCCCGAGTCTATAGCTAAAATTGAGCTCAAAATGTGTCTCAGAATGATGAGAACAACCCAAACAATCATGTTACATTTGTTAGCAATAATACATTTTATCTATGCAACTTCTCAACAAATTTTCGCAAAAGAACAATCAAACTAAAATAATTTGAGCATACCATAGTGTGCGTCTCGAAATGTAGTAGAATTTAGACTCAAATTTTACTTAATTCCAATAAGAAATGACCTACATATCACCACACAAATTTTTTGATAATTTACAATGATACAATATGTAAAACAACAATTTAACTCCAAATTCTACACCAAAACTGAAATCTGACATTGCCACGACGTTCCTTACAAAATTCCATACAATGTATCCTTTTGAATCTCTAAAACAAACGTGTATATCTATTTTTACGAGCTGCAAAGTTTTTAATCTATTTTCCTCATGACAAGTCTTTTAAAGGTTGGCCACAGCCTTGGCTATAGGCCTGCCGGAACATTGGGGGGGGGGAGCAGGCGTAGACAGGGGACATTGGAATTTTCCAGGCCTCCGAGAATATGGCTCAGCTTGGCTCAAACATGGGGCATGTTAGCCTTGCCTTCTGTGCACACGTCTAAGCCTCCGCGAACACAGATGTCATGCGTCTCTGTGCTACATCAGCCAAGTCTAGAACTTTACTGGGGTGTTCCCGATACATTACATGTCTGTTTTATGCAAATAAACTATGTAAGCGCATGGATTTCGATGTTCTAAATCCAAGGTATGATCAAAATTTCAAATAGAGCTTTCTACGCTAAAATGAGGGTTCCACTTCCTTCTAGATAATTTTAGTTAAAAGAACTAAGAGGGTTAAAATGCGTTCGGAAGTCCCTGCCATCCAATGAAAGGATGGTCTAGGATATATTTGATGTTCTAAAGCTGACCACGATATCAGAATTTTATTTAGAGCACGTTTGCCAAGGTTAATACTGAAATATCAATTTTTTAGCTTTCTGTTGAACTAATTTTGCAATTTCTTAGTTAAGGTCACACCGGAACTCCCAATTTTGAGACTGACCATGCTCCTAGGATAATTTGACTGTTCCAAAGTTGGTGGAACAATCAGAATCACACTCCAACACCATTTACTAGGACATTATCAACAAACTCATTTTACAATTATAACTCCTACTTAACTTGAAAAATCCACATAAAGCACACACAGTTCATCCCGCAACTGCACCAACAATTTCAACTAGTCTGAAATGGTTTGAGATTTTGATACACATGTTTAAACTAATAAAATGATCCCGAAAATATAAAAATGACCTAAAGGGTCATTCTAAATGCACTCTTGGAAAATCATTTTATTGGCTTTGACATAGGAGACAAACCGACCTCTATAAGTGGAACTACTAACCTTTCACTCAAGAATGGTCTCATTTGGGATATTGGAATTTGGCCCTATAAGTGCAATAATCTATAAAACAATAGGAAGCAGGCAAACAATCCATCCAAGTATAACCTCAAAATCAACCATAGAAAGCTCCACTAAGTCACAAAGAAAAACTTTATACAAGATAAACATGGGAAAACCCCTATAGACACTTTTTGCAACAACCAACTATTAGGACTTTGGGGAACACATTGAATCTAATAGAAAGGAATGGGATTACAAAAGACAAATTGGCTCTCGAATCTAATAATACATATACATCGAGAATATAAACTTTCAACATATCAATAACAATGTCTAGTGTCTCTTCTGCTTTTTGGACGGCATACAAGGCATAAATTTGGAAAGCCCTTGCCATACGGCTTACACCACCACTCCCACATGCCCTAGTATGTTGACTAGGCTTGTCACATTTGAAACATGAGTTGGAGCCAGCTAAGTACTCCCCCTTGTTGGGTCTTCCACACTTGGCATATTTATGGAGGCTTGAGCACCTAGACCTCCTTGTAGCATAAGGTCATAGCTTTTGTCTTTGTTGAACCGAGGATGAGGGGCATTGGGTAACCCTTGGCTTATTTGCTTTTGGCCACCTTGATATTTTCTATGGCTACCCATCCTTTAGTGGGAGAATTCACCACTTTTAACCTGAGCCCTTTTGGACTCCCTAGCAAAGACTCGTAGTTTCTCCTCCTTCATTTTCTTTGCATAAGTCATGAGGCAGGAATGTTCATCTCTTTCACAAGCATGGTAGTCTTGCATTCTTTAGATACCAACTCTGACACCCCATAGATAAACTTGCTCATTCTAGCTCTTGGGTCGGCCACAATGAATGGTTCATTTTTGGAGATGCTTAGCAATTCGAGTGTTCCCTCACACTCATATGTCCTTGATTCAAGTTGATGAACTCTTGTACCTTAGCTTACCTTATCTCCAATGGAGAGAATCTATCCAAGAAAGCTCTTTTGAGCTTTTCACATTGAATTTATCCCACTCGCTTACATCTTTCCTCAGCCCATTAATCGTATCAAACCTTATCCACAACCTTGATTTGGTAGGCCACAAGCTGGGCCTTCTCCTAAGATGGCACCTCCATAATCGACATAATTCTATAAGCTTCATAAATAAATTCTGTTGGGTCTTCTTCAACCTTGAAACCATGATATTCTATTGGGTTGATCCTCATAAAATATTGGCCTTTTGTTGTAGGTGTAGGTGCTTGGGGAGGAAGAGAAACTTCCCAATTGTCTTGGTTGGCCACGACTTGGGCCAACATAGTAAAGGCGTCTTGAAACTTTGCATGTGTGACTCCCTCCTCTTGTGGCATGGGAGAGGCTTGGTCTTCATTCACATCTCTTTTTAGAGGAGCTTTTCTCAGGAGCATGATCTAGAAATGACAAAGAGAATGTCGTTAGATAAGGGAAAATCTTAAGTAACTCTAAAGGCACAATATGAATCATGATGAAGGAAACATTTCCTAAATGCCTCATAGCCTCTCATTCATGATTATGGTATGCTTCACAACCATCAACAATACTCTATTTCACAAGGTATGTTAGACATTCAAGGAACATGTCAAAACTTTGTATTCTGATACTAACTTTATCACGATCAAAACGTAGGGCCTAGCCATAACACGAAAAATTAGGAGCTCAAAGTGTCATAACCCAAACCTAGGGCCTAGAAGTGACATGGAGAATGGGAACTCGAGAACCCCCAAACAAGTCTCAGAGCATCCACATACATACCATCAGTTTGGAAGAGCAAAATAAAGCAATAAACACATAGTTCTAAGGAACAATAAAGTATGATTCACACTATGGGGATATCATAGGGATAGAGATTTGCATGGATTCACATAGTACGTAGCTCATAAGACCTAAAGGGTGGGTAAGTATGACTAACGCTATGGGGATAAAGGGACTTAGGACTTTCCACATTTCCCATCTCATCATGAACATATCATCATTTCATCAACCTCAATAGATAGCCATAATTATAATCTCCACAAATAAATAACATCACATAAGATAAATCTGTATATAGAGTTTACATGATGTCCAACAATGCCTGTAAGCCATAGATTAGGACCGGGGCCAAGACATGTCCCGAGCTCACCCTCAAAATAAAGACATAAGGAAAAATATCATAGTAGGTAGACAGAAGGTGGCTTCTCCTTGAATTATAGGACTCACCACAAACAACCCTTATAATCCAAGCTAACCATCAAGAGGTGGATGGGGATAGTCTTCGGTCCCTACATGGTTAGATCATTTAGGCAACGAGTATGTGTTAGTATGTTTAAATGTACTAAGTATACGGACATCCAAATGCTTATAACTCATTAACCTGCAATTAATGTTAGATAATAAGGGCACATATATATAAAAAAAAGCATATAGGAAATAATAATATATCAATATGCCATGAATTCATGATGCATGCATGCCACAATACTTTGTACATAGAGGGGATTGAGACCTCAAATGACATAAGACCAAGCGAGTTATAACTTGAAACTCTGTTGTCTTCCTCACAACGGATAAAGAAGTGACCTACTTGACAAAGGTAGATCCTTAACATAATCATCCCTTAAAAGGGGTATAAACATAAACCTATGTTTGACACCTAGTTATGGGACTTGAGGATTTACATAAGGAACCTTGGGGTTCGGTACTAAGTCATCATCCCACAAGAATACATAGACATATACGTGATTAAAATGGAGGCATTAGTTTTTCAAATAATAATCATGCATACTTAGGCTCAATGCCAAAACATACTTCATAATCATGCATATTAGAGCTAAAAAGCCAAATCATACTTCATGTCATAATTTCATGCATAGGAATAACTCCTTCATACTTATACATTTGGTGAGAAAACCCATCAAAGGAGTCATATCATAGATATTATGTGATCACATTCTTGTCATACTCATACTTTTCTTGAAAACATAATCATCATCATAATTGGGACTTAGCCCATATCATAAACTTCATAAAAATCAATGTTCATGCATGCATATATCATGAATGATGAGAGAATAATATGAGCAATAGAGATTCATACTTAAAATAACAATATAAAAATGAAATTCAAAGTAAATCAATTAATAAATTCACATTTAAAGTATACTTGAGATTAGCCATACTTAAATTCAACATTTAAATAGACATGCATATTTAAGTTTTCATAATATCAATGCAGTTCAACATATTGTTTGGCATACACTAGTAGTATAGCCTGCAAAGAAACAAAGATAAAAACAAAAACAAAAGTAAAATACAAGGGGACTAAGGATTAATACTCAAATTACAATTACTAATGAAGTCAATTAAGTTTAGTTGTGTTCCCCAACAACGGCACCATAATCTTTGATCATGCCCAAGTTACACCTCTCTTTTAGAGGATATAGCGGTCACTATCAAATATAAAACCTAACCAAGATTAGGGTCGAACCCACAGAGAATACATAGACTCATGAGAATTCACAAACAAACAATTCAAGTAATTAACCAACTCAATTCCTTGGGGGGAGGGGAGTTGAAGTAATCATTAAGAAAACAAACTACACAACTATAATGAGAGAGAATCAATAATAGAGAGCAACTTGGGTATTTTATTCCCCGTGATTCACCAGCCAAGCCCTTTGATGAAAGGTGAGAGGCGAATTTCACTATATGGTGTGGTCCAACTCCATAATGTGCAATACTAACCATTACCTATAGTCCTAGTCAACCTCCCCATGGTCTAGTTAGGTTGATTAGATTAGAACATATTATTGAATCTTTTTAATCAATTTCTTTTCCTATTCATTACTTCCTTGATCTGAAAAATAAAACTACGCAAGTTCTATTGTTGGCCACCACTAGAAAAGATGCAAAATGACGAGAATTGATTAATTCATACAAATACCTATTCCAAGAATTGCAAATTACCCAGGTTTATTTCGTAAAATCTTCATGGTTCCCACAACCCCAAGTTGTGGATTTAGCTACTCATGCTATGAATAGATGAAAAAATTATGAATTGAGAAAATACAATTAAATACATACCCAATTGAATTGAGAATTAAGCAAATCCAAAATTGATTGAAAATCATAAGATTTGAAGATCAAATTAATTCACAAGTGTATTCTCTCAATTTTCTCTCTAGAATGAAACTGATGTCTCTCTTTGTAAATGACCTAAAATTCTATTTATAGTAATTATAATTAAATCCTTAATAAAATAGAAAAACTAATCGACGAACTCCACGAAACCTATTTACAACTCGTAGAGGCTACTACGAGTGGTAATTGGGGTCTCATAATCAGCTCTTGGGATCTTGGAATTAACTTCAACAAACCATCTTCATGACTCATAAACTGATTTACGACTCATACTTTAGACTCATAGGCTTCAGCTGCTTTAAATCATCCCTCTCTGAAAATCTTCATAAAACCTACCTATACGACTTGTAGAATGTTCTAGGACTCATATAGAGGTCTTGTGGGCTTGAACTTTAGATCTCAACCTTCAGTAAAATTTATCACGAGACTACCTCTACGACTCATAGACTGCTCTATGACTCGTGGAAGATCTCGTAAATCACCAAAAACTAGAAAACTCTATAATTTTACCCCAAATTCATGCCAACCTGCTTTCTTGCAACACTAAACATAAAAACACATAAAACCCCATAAATTTCACATTGGGAATACACAAAATCCTAAGTTTAAGGCATCAAAAGTGTTATATTTTGACAAAGCATCACCCTTGTGGCCCGAAGATCAGCGACTTTGGCCAGTCGGCCAATCGTGAAAATAGTGGCCCTAGTGACTGGAGGTTGTTATTTGTGGCCTCTGTCATTATATATGGAATGGAATGAAATGCCCCAAAAACTACCCAAAAATGTGTCTCGAAAATGCCCATAATCGTAATTTATATATATATCAAAAATCATGTGTGATATCGAAAATTCGAGTTCATGTTCTTGATCAGGGAGAAAAATTGAGTGGGGAATGGGTCTAACCCCGATTTTAGAGCAACCGTAGCAAAATTTAATTTTTCCAAGTTTTGCACAAAATAGTGGGTTGCGCGTCCCTCTGTGACGTGAAGCCATCACGGAGTAGTGAATTTTTTTGCTAGTTTTTCAGTTTTGGCCTAAGGCTTTGGAGTCTTGGGCCTAAGACTTCCTACGCATAAACACACCTATGATTAGTCATTTTTCAACCTCATATCATTAAACACATTCCCCAAAACCCTCGCAAACACTTAGCTAAGTACTTCAGTCAAATTCAAGTGTCCCAAACTCATTCCAGATCTCAAGAAATTCAATCAAGCTTCAAGTTCTCATTCCAATCATCAAGGAAATCCCTAAGTTTGAGGTATGTGGGTTTCAACCATTGGGTCCTTTCCCTCATGGTTCCCAACCTTCCTTTTTATACAAATTACATGTTTTTATGTTGATTTATTTATGGGTACTCCTTATGATGAATTTGGCTATAAATTATGTCGGGGTTTTATGAAATGCTGTTTAAGAATGCATGTTTTGGACTATGAATCTTAGACCTATGATGTGTTTTATGGGGGATTTCAATGTATTTTGCATGACGGTGTTGCCAAGTGTCGGTGGGTTGATTTACTTCAAGTTTTTGTACATGATTTCACTCTTTAATTACATGAATTTGAACAAGCATTACACACCCGCCAAGTGTTTGATAAGATATCCGGTTATGGAATCTTGAGTTATTGATGTTCTATTGCATGGCTTATGAGTCAAATGAATTTATGATGATGAAAGGAATGCACGTATGTGTTGATTCCATGAAAAATATCTATAGTGTTGCAAGTGCCCATACCTTGTTGAGGGGGTGCTATGCCTCAATCACCTTGTCGGAGGGTGCTAAGCACATACTACCATAATGAGAGGTATATACCTTGACCACCTTATTAGGGGGTGCTAGGCTAATAATACCATGTTGAAGGGTATATACCTTGACCACCTTGTCAGGGGGTGTTAGGCCCGTATTACCATGTTAAAAGGAATATACCTTGACCACCTTGTCGGGTAGGGTGCTAAGAATGTACTACCAATTGAGGGGTAGATACCTCAATCACCTTCTAAGGAGGTGCTAGGCCTTGGATTCCAAGTACTAAGTTGCTTGGTCTATGATGTTGGTCTCTTGCCACACATGTACTATGTTTCCATATAAGCACACTTCAAGCATTGATCATGTATACCATGTTGCTAATATACCATCTCTTGCTTAAGTATGTGCATTTTGATTATGTTGTCAATCTCTTGATGCATTACATCCTACATACTTAGTACATTCCAATATACTAACGCATACTGTATTCCGATATGATGTTACCATGTAGGAATCGGAGCTCCACTTGATCATCCTCCTCCACCACGTGGCTAGTACTATCTCTTGAAGCAAGTTTGGTGAGTCCTCAACTCTGAGGACAATAACTATTGATTCTTTGTATGTAGAGACTCCTTTCTTTGTTTAGATGCTTATTACTATGAGGGTGAGATCGGAAGCGTCGTGGCCCCCGCTCGATTCCATATTTAGAGGTCTTATTGGACAAGTGATGTAATTATGGTTGAGCTTTGACTCTTTTGATGGTTTGTGCTATTAAAGACTTCCCTTAGTCCTTTTTGTCCCTACTTATACTCTTTTATTGTTGTTTAATTGCTTCCACGACCAAGGATGTATAGCTGATATACTATGAGGCTTGTTTGGGGCCCCTTCGGTCCATTCGCTGTGTCACGTCTAGACCCTAGGCTTGGGTCATGACAAATTTGGTATCAGACCACTAGGTTGTTAATAGTCCTCGACATCCAACATACCGCGCCGATTAGAGTCTTATTCATGATTGTGAAGTGCACCACAACTATGAGTAAGAAGCTATGAGGCATTTTAGAAAATATTTCCCTTCTTCTTGATCTTTGTCATGCTATAAAAGTTATGGTAAGGCCTTTCCCTAACGAATGATCTTTTCTATGCTAGATCGTACCTAATCCAAGAGGAAAAAGAGCTCGTACACCCGAAGAACAACCGACTCATAAAGAGTTTTGTGATGTCATTGCAATGTTAGCACAAACTATGACTAATCAAATCAACCAAGGGGCCCAAGTTATTCATGCTCCTATTCCGGTAACTAGGGTAAAGGACTTCATGAGGATGAACCCACGGAGTTTCATGGGTTTAAAGTGGATGAGGACCCTTAAGAATTTATTGATGAGGTATACAAAGCATTCTCTATCATGGATATTTGATAGAAGGAGAAGGCGGAGTTAGCGGCTTACAAACTCAAGGGGGGTGGCCCAAATATGGTTTACTCAATGGAAGAAGGAAAAGAGGAACAATAGTGTGATACTTTGGGAGGAGTTTAAGACGGCGTTTCTCAATCGATTCTTCCCTCTTGAGTTAAGGGAGGCCAAAATGATGGAGTTTATGAATTTGAAGCAAGGGTCCATGAGTGTTAGGGCGTAGTCCCTCAAGTTTAACCAACTCTCTAAATATGCTCCACAATTGGTGGCCGGGTCAAGGTCTAGAATGAACAAATTTGTAATGGATGTATCCGATTTAGTGAATGGGGAGTGTCTTACTGCCATATTGATTGGTGGATGGTCTTGTCCCTCCTCATGACTTATGCCAAAAAATTGGAGGGGGAAAAGTTGAGAAAGAGAAAAGATAATGAAGCCAAGAGGGACCATTTTTATTATATGTTCCAAGGTCCCAAGGTTGCCGGTTTCATCAAGGCCAAGGATCTTCCCTTGCTCCTAGTAGGAAGTTTGCTATTGATAACCGAAGGGTCCAAGGTGGTGTGGTGCCAAATGCTATTTACCTAAGATATGGTAGAGGCCATGATGGCCCATGTTTGAGGAACAATAATGCTTGCTATAGTTATGAAGAAGTGGGTCATAAGAAGATTGATTGTCCTCGTAATCAAAATAAGGGTAGAGATGGCCACCCACAAGACGGAGGTACAAATGCAGTTCTTTGGGAAGGGGAGATCAACAAGGTGGTGCCCCAAGGCACGATCAATTCTATGCTCTTCAAAGGAGGCAACGGGTAGATGAGGTACCAGATGTCATCACCGTTATGTTAAAAGTCTTTGATTTTGATGTATGCATTGATAAACCCGGGTGCTACTCTTTCTTTTGTTACTCCTTTTGTTGCCAAAAAGTTTCATGTTGAACCCAAATTGTTGTGTGAGCTGTATGAGGTGTTTACTCCCATTGGTGCATCCATTGTTGGCAGAGTCTATAGAAATTGTCCCATTTTCATTTTGCATAAGATGTTGCCTTGTGATTTTGGTGAGTTGGATTAGAGGATTTTGATATCATTCTTGGGATGGATTGTTTGCATGCATATTATGCCTCTATTGACTGTAGAACCCATAGGGTCAAATTCCAATTCCCTAATGAACCCATTCTTGAGCGAGAGAGTCTTGATGTGGTGGTCAGGGGTAGATTCATTTCTTGCATTAAAGCCCATAAGTTGATTTCTAAGGGGTGTCTCTATCATCTTGTGAGGGTTAGGGATGTTGAGTCTAAAGTCCTCCCCATAGAGTCGATATCTGTGGTTAATGAGTTCCTTGATATCTTTCCTAATGAGCTTCTTGGTGTTCCTCCCGAAAGGAAAATAGATTTTGGCATAGATCTGCTTCCCGATACTCAACCCATTTCTATTTTGCCTTACAGTATGGCCCAAGCAGAGTTAAAGGAGTTGAAAAAGCAACTAAGGGATTTGTTTGGAGAAGGGTTTTACTAGGCCTAGTCAATCCCCTTCGGGGCACCAGTGTTGTTTTTGAAGAAGAAGGATAGTTCTTTTAGGGTGTGTATTGATTACCAACAACTTAATAGAGTCACCATCAAGAATAAGTACCCTCTACCAAGGATCAATGATCTTTTTGACCAACTTCAAGGGGCTAGTCACATCTATAAGATTGATCTTCGGTCTGGGTATCACCAAGTTAAAGTGAGGGAGTGTGACATTCCCAAGACAACCTTCTGAACTAGGTATGGTCACTATAAATTCATAGTTAAGTCTTTTGGGTTGGCCAATGTACCAGTTATCTTCATGGATCTTATGAATAGAGTCTTCAAACCCTACCATGATTTGTTTGTGGTGGTATTTATTGATGATATCTTGATTTATTCCCATAATGAGGAGGAGCATGTGGATCACTTGAGGGTGGTGTTACAAATCTTGAGGGAGGAGAACTTGTATACCAAATATGAGAAATGTGAGTTTTGGTTGAAAGAGGTTTCCTTCCTAAGTCATATAGTGTCGGGGGTGGTATTAAGTTAGATCCTAAAAAGACAGAAGTGATTAGAAATTGGCCTAGACCTTTGACTCCATCGGATATTAGAAGCTTCTTGGGCTTAGTGGGTTATTATTGGAGGTTTGTGAATGGATTCTCTTCTATTGCTTCTCCTATGACTACTTTGACTCAGAAGAAGGCTAAATTTTTATGGACTGACGAGTGTGAAAAGAGTTTTCAAACTTTGAAAAATAAGTTTGTCTTCGCTCCTATATTATCTCTATCAGAAGGGTTGGAAGGGTTTGTTGTGTATTGTGATGCCTCACGAATTAGTTTGGGTTGTGTTTTGATGCAAAATGGTAAAGTGATAGCTTATGCCTCTAGACAACTTAAGGTACATGAAAAGAATTATCCTACCCATGATATTGAGTTGGCCGCCGTGGTATTTTCTTTGAAAATTTGGTGTCATTACTTGTATGGGGTATATGTTGATGTGTTCACCGATCATCAGAGTCTCCAATATGTGTTCACCCAAAAAGTTCTCAACTTGAGACAATGAAGGTAGTTAGAGCTTCTTAAGGATTATGATATGAGTGTGCAGTATCACCCCAGTAAGTCTATGTTGTGGCCGATGCTTTGAGTAGCCATCTATGGGTAGCCTTGCACACATTGATGATGAGGGCACAAAGGTTTCTAGAGAGGTTTTTCGGTTTGATAGATTGGGAGTTAGGTTGGAGGAGGATGATAATGGTGGAGTAGTGGTGGTAGGTGGTTCCAAATCTTCATTGATTAAGGAGGTGAAAGCAAAGTAAGATCTTGACCCCGCCTTGCTAGAGTTGAAGTCTTTGGTGAGAGATGGTAAGGTATAGGTTTTCTCCCAAGGGGAGATGGTGCCCTTAGGTACCAAGGTAGATTGTGTGTGCCTTGTGTT
>JAOTQR010002688.1:1805-18984 GCA_025774065.1 Solanum ossicruentum | reverse complement strand
AATATGTCTTCACTCAAAAAGATCTCAATTTGAGACAAAGAAGGTGGATAAAACCTCAAAGATTATGACATGACTGTGCATTATCATCCGGGTAAGGCAAATGTTGTGGCGGATGCTATGAGTTGGGTGTCCATAGGTAGGCTAGCTCATGTTGATGGTGGTGATAGGGAAATGGCTAGACAGGTGCATAGATTGGCTAGGTTGGGGGTTAGGTTGAAAAAGTGGGTGATGGTGTTGTTGTTGATGGTTCCAAATCTTCCTTGGTAGATGAGGTGATAGCAAAACAAGATCTTGACTCCTCCTTGCTTGAATTGAAGGCCTTGGTGAAAAGGTAAAGTAGAGGTTTTCTCTCAAGGGGGAGATGGTGCCCTTAGGTACCAAGGTAGGTTGTGTGTGCCTTGTGTTGATGGTTTGAGGGAGAAAATTCTCGATGAGGCCCATAATTCTCCTTATTATATTCACCCCGGTTGCACCAAATGTATAGAGACTTGAGGGATGTGTATTAGCGGGGAGGCATAAAGTGGGACATTGTCAAATTCATTTCTGGTTGCCATAGTTGTCAACAAGTCAAAGCCGAACATCAAAGGCCGGGTGGCCTAACCTAAGACATAGAGATTCCCAATTGGAAGTGGGAGGTGATTAATATGGATTTTGTGGTTGGGTTGCCCAAGACTAGGAAAGGTTTTGATTCCATTTGGATAGGGGTTGATAGGATGATGAAATCAGTTCACTTTCTACCGGTAAAGACGACATATGGGGCTGAAGAGTATGCAAGGTTGTACATCAATGAGACAGTGAGGTTGCATGGGGTTTCTTTGTCCATCATATCGGATCGTGGTTCACAATTCACTTCACACTTTTGGAGGTCTTTTCAAAAGGGTCTTAGTACAAAAGTTTACCTTAGTACGACCTTCCATCCTCAAATGGATGGCCAAGCTGAAAGGACAATTCAAACCCATGAGGAAATGATAAGGGCTTGTGTATTGGACTTAAGGGGTAGTTGGATGACCATCTTCCTTTGATCAAGTTTGCCTACAACAATAGCTGTCACTCTAGCATCGGTATGGCTCCTTTTGAGGCTCTTTATGGGAGGCGTTGTAGATCCCTGGTTGCTTGGTTTGAGGTTGGAGAGGTAGCTTTATTGGGAACGGATCTGGTTATGGAGGCTCTTGAGAAGGTTAGGATGATTAGGGAAAGGTTAACAATAGCCCAAGGTCGTCAAAAATCTTATGCCATATGAGAAGAAGAGACCTCTAATTCAAAGTAGGTGATTGGGTTTATTTGAAAGTTTCTCCAATGAAAGGTGTGGTCCATTTTGGTAAAAAGGGGAAGTTGAGTCCAAGATATGTTGGTCCTTAAGATGTCTTGAAGAGGGTTGGCAAAGTAGCTTATGAGTTGAAGTTGCCTAGTGAAATGAAATTGGTTCATCTAGTGTTCCATGTCTCAATATTGAGAAAATGTATTGGTGATCTGAATGTTATTGTGCCTCTTGATGTTTTGTGTCTGATTGAGGATAACTTGACTTATGAGGAGGTTCTTATTTGGATCCTAGATAGGCAAGTGGAGAGATGGAGGAACAAGAAGGTGGCATTTGTTAAGGTCCTTTTGAGGAACCAACAAATCGAAAGTGCTACTTGGGAGGCCAAAGCGTACATGCAAAAGTGGTACTAAATCTAAGTCCGCTATGTGATTTCAAGTCTTATGTTTCAGCCCCTATGTCATTCATATGCATTCATGTAAGTTCGCAAGTTATGATGATTTTGCACTTAAGGGAGATTTTGAAAATGGTGTTTTAAATGTAATGTTGCATTTTTATTGGGGCTGGTTTGTTATAATCATTCTTGTCTTGTACGTCTCTTTTACATTCAAGGATGAATGTGCCCAGGGGGAGATATTGAAGCAACCTCAAAAAGTGCCCGAAAATGTGCCTCGGAATGCCTGAAATTTTAAATTCGATATATCTCAACATTTGTTTGTCATACAAAAAATGTGACTTCATATTTTGATCAGGGGGTCAAAATTAGGTGAATAAGGGTCTAACCGTGATTTAAGAGCGTAAGGTTAGCAATTATGAAATTCCAAAAGTGCGATTTCCAGAGGGGTTTCTGCGTTGCCTCCGCGACACACCCCTATACATTTTGGGTACTATTCTTTTAGTTCGGTCCAAGACTTCTAAGTCTTGGGCCTAAGTGCTCCCAAACATGTTTTTACCTATACTTAGCCAAATTTCACCCTCATATCATCTTAAACATTTCCCAATACTCACTCAAGCACTTAGTCATATTTTCACTCCCCAAACTCAAGTCCCAAACCCTCATCCCAAGCTAAGGTTCTCCTTCAAGGTTCTTCAACCTTCAAGTTCTCCTTCAAGATTCTTCTTCAAGCTTCAAGTTTCCATCTCCAATCTTCACTAAGTTCATCTCTAAGCTAAGGTATATGGGTTTCATTCATGGGTTCTTTTCACCCATGAAACACAACCTTCCTTTTTATGAAAATTGCATAATTTCAAGTTGTATTTCTCATGGGTATCAATTATTATGAAATATGAGGATGAAAGATGTTGGGGTTTTGTCAGATAGTGTTGATTATGCATAAATATCTATTTTGAACTTATACTATGAAGTGATCTTTGTCTATTGAGACTATACATGATTCAAGCTATGAAATCTATGAAGTATTGTGAAGTTTTGATATGATTTACAAGTTACCCATGAGGGAGTTTTACCATGATGTTGGTGGGCTGATTTACATGATTTTAAGATGCATTGATTTCACTATTTCATGATCTATACTCATGCATTTTGCATGATTTGAACATGTCCTCATATGTGCCTACCAAGTGTTTGATGAAATGCCAAGTTAAGAATTTCTCAAGATATGTAGATGTTTTACAAGTCAAGTGACTTCGTGATGAATATGGATTACCAAGTATGTTATGAATTAATGAAATTATCTATGATTATTCAAGTATGAAGCTAAGCCCTTTTTAAAAGATTATACCTCTTGAGCCTTTTGATGTTAACGCAAGGGTAATGTTTGATGATGATCTATTCTAATGTTTTGATGTTGGGCTCACCATTAAAGGCCAAGGATGTTTAAGAGCTACTTGTGCCATGATTCTATGTTTCTCATAAGTTAATTCTCCAAAATGGGACGGGCTCCTATAAGTGAAGTTTGGTTTACCTTGGGAAGTAGACCACCTCTTTACCAGTAAGGGTTAATCATTGGGATTCCAAGTTGTAGCTTGCTTGGTCTTATTCTATGTTGGTTGATGTCTCTTCCCACACTTATGTATTATGATCTATATAAATTGAATGATTTGCAAAGCATGATTTACTTAAGCATTGATCATACATGTCATGTTGCTGTTATGCTATCTATTGCTTATTATTATTCATTTTGACTATGTTACCTATCTCTTGTTGCATTTCATCCCACATAGTTAGTACATACAAATGTATTAACGCATACTCTATGCCTACATGATATTACCATGTAGGAACTGAATCTCCCATTGATTCTCCTTCACGTGGCTAGACGGATTATTCAAGTTAGCTTTGGTGAGTCTTCATGTCCGGGGACAATATCTATCATCTTTCATACTTATGCTTAGACTACATCTTGTAGCAGTACTTATGGTCATTACTTTGAGGGTGAGCCCAGTTGCTTGTCTTGGCCCCCGGTAAGTTCTATGTGTAGAGGTGTTATTGGACAAGTTATGTATTATGCTTGAGTTTTGACTCATCTATATTATTTAACCCTTCTTGCTTCCGTGACCAAGGATGTGTGTATGATATGCTAAGAGGCTTGTTTAGGGTTCCTTTGGGTTCCCTATTCGCTATGTCATATCAAGACCCTAGCAAATGACAAACTTGGTATTAGAGCACTAGGTTGTTAATGGTCCTCGGAGTCCAACATACTATGTCAATTAGAGTCTTATTCATTGTTGTGAAGCGCGCCACGACTATGAATAAGTGGCTATGAGGCATTTTAGGAAATGTTTCCCTTCTTATCCTATGTCGTGCTATAGGAGTTAAGGTAAGGTTTTTCCTCTAACGATTGTTCTTGCTATGCTAGATCATGCCTAACACAAGAGGGAGGAGAGCACGCACATCTGATGTTGTTACAGGTATGTTAAAGGTTTTTTTATTTGATGTGCATGCTTTGATAGTTCTGGGGGTCAGTATTTCATTCAGTACAGTTGCTAGTAAGATTCATGAGTGTCCCGAATAGTCATGTGAGTCTATTGTTGCTAGAAAGGTCTATAAGGGTTGCTCCATGTTGTTATTGCATAGAGTCTTGTCTTATGATCTTGGTTGAATTTGGCTTGATGGGTTGGAGGTCTTTGGGTGGTTTGGCTACATGCATATCATGCTTCCAATGAGTGTAGAGCCCATAAGGTTGTAATATGATGGTTAAGGATAGACGATCTATTTGGTCAACTATAATGGGCTAGTTACTTTTCTAAGATTGATTTTCAGTTCAAATTTTGTCAAAAAAAGTGAGGATGAGGGTAGGTGATATCCCCAAGTGTCTTTTTGAACTAGGAGTTAGCATTTTGAGTTATGGTGGGGTTGGTTGGTTGACTAATGCACAGGCTATATTTATGGGTTTCATAAATATGGTCTTAAAACCCTACCTCGGTATGATTGTGTTGGTCTCTAGTGATGGAGCATTGACTTATTTAGAGCTTGTGAATCCTTGGGGGGTAGTATTGTAAGTCTTGGGGAATGAAAGGTTATTTGTTAATTATGACAAGTGTGAATCGTGGGTAATGAGAAGGTGGGGATATTGCTTTTTAAGGATTATGATATTACATTATCATCCGGTAAGGCTAATGTTGTGGTGGATGCTTTGAGTAGGGTATCTATGGGTAGCCTAGCATGTGTTGATTATGGCAAAGAGGTGACTACAGGGGTCAATCAGTTGGCTATATTGGGAGTTATTGTTGCCCATGTTTGAATATATGTGTAGAATCGGAATTTGGTATAGTTGCCTTTGCCCATGTTTGATTGATGTATCTTTGGTGCCCATGTAATCACTCACTGTGTAATTGAATTGATTGTATGTGTGATATTTGGTGTGATGACATGGGTGCATAAATTTTATGTTAAGTCATTCATACGGTGTTTGGGGAAGCATGCTCAATTATTTTCTATGGGGTACATGTGTTGATTATCATATTGGGGTGTTGGTTGTTGTATGAAAATCCTGTGGGTGTGTGCGTATTGCTTCGATGCTAGTAGGATAGGTTGAAAGAAGTTGTTTGAGATCCATATTGATGAACTTAGAAACTCATGTGACTGAGTTTTCTATTTTACGAGTGGCTTTTATGACCCATGGAACATTCCACGAGTTGTAGTTGCTCCTTGTACAAGATTCCAGAAACCTGAATTTTTTGAGTACCTATTAGACGAGACCTTCTACGAGTCATAGAACACTTTATAGCTCATAGAAAGGTCTCGTGGGGCCTAAAATAAATTCAGGCACAGGAATCCTCTACAACTTATTCTATGACTCATAGAACATTCAACGAGTCGTACTTGGTCTCGTAGACATTTCTAGTCAACAAAAAATTGGTGAACACTATTTTACAAGAGCCTTCTGTTGCTCATAGTTCGTACTACAGCCCGTAAAGGTGCTCTCATAAATCCGTCTGCAACTAAGTTGAATTGTTTTTGCATTTTGTTTTTTGATTTGTGGACTAACCAAGGTGTGTACAGGCCTATGTTTCAAGTACTATGTCCCCAAAAGCAAAACGTGAGGAAATAGGGGCCTTACAGAGATGCCTCAGATCGGGAGATAAGCATACCCCTATCCCAAGTGGATTAGTAGAGGAGCTTGGCGTCCATCCGGACCCAAAGGCTGATAGACCACAGATGAGGGTTGTTGTCAAAGCTGGGCAGACTAAAGCTCTTGTTGCTTGTACTCCCTAGTTTGATGAGGGAGAAGACCAAGATGAGAGAAACTCTATTCAGATGACTCCATCCACAGAGAAGTCAAGCTTAGAGTCAGGCTCTGGCAATGGATCGGAGACAGAGTCTTCGTTGTACCGTGGGCATCACCATCTCCACCAGATGCACTTACTAGTGGGTGGTGTGTCAAGGGCATGTAGGGTATCTATGTTGAGGACTCATACACTACAGAGCAGAGCAAGTCAACCCACTCCATTTATGAGGAGCCCTTAAGTCATCCCAAACAGACTTGATAGTGTCCCAGGTCTCCAGGACACGATGATTATCTATGGGCTACAGTGGTCGACCAAATCACTTGAGAGGTACTCCCCGACCATGGTGATGGAGTTCTACACATCCTATGCATCCATGATTCATAGTACTCTTCCCAAGGGGAAGAAGCCCGTCGCTCAGCCCAGACTGACAGAGACCAGAGTAAAGGGCCAGCAGGTGGACATCTCAGAAACCACCATCCATCGTATGTTATTTGGGCCAGAGTTCCTTGCCCCTTGCCCCAAATCCAAAGGAGTTCAACTACAGAGTTAGGCAAATGGGGGACTTAACGGTGATAAGAGATCAAAAGCACAGAGGTAGCTTAATGAGATGGATGGTTGGTTGGTTTGATTATTGAGCAATGTCCGAAACCTGCATGGGTCGCTACTCACTCGGTGCCTATTATCACGGCTTCTCTCATTTTCCCCACCAAAGTTTCATGGGCAGTTTTCAAATAACAGATCCGACTGAAACTTGCTGATAATACCTTCATGGCGAGACATGCAGTGCTAGTTTCCAGCATCTTAGCTGGCTATGAGATAGATTGGGCCTGCCTCATCATTAAGCTGGTCCACAAGGCTTCCTAAAGAGGTCTACCTCCATCTTTTTCCATGCTTGATCTATAGACTCTATCTAAAGTTGAGGGTGGAGAGTCGACATTAGCTGGACTCATCGATTGAGGTCCAGCGCACTTTATATGCCAGCCTGATCAAGGCTGAGGAGAACCAGGTGGCACTCCAGCGAGCATCCCACAAGCCTACCCTAGGCTAGAGTTGTTTGCCCCAGTGCCACTGCTTGAGGTTCCACATACCACTACCACTACTACTGCTATTGAGGATAGGCCCCACAACCTGAGGTAAATGAGAAAAGGGGGCTCACTATTTCTATTCCTACACCACAAGCCACTTCATCAGTGGCAACACTAAGTTTACTTGTCCGCCATATCTATACAGGTCATGGCGCAGAGATTATCACATGCTAAGTCGCAGTAGACTCAACTAGTTTAACAAATTAGGCCTTAGGTTCGCTAGGCGATTTCAGACTTAGAAGCTGCATGCAGGCATAAATGGTTGCCACTATTTAGGACCATCTTTCCGCTATAGATGCCTGCATTGACGCCTTCGAGATGAGGGTACAACAAAGCCTGAGCACAGCTCAGCCAACAAACTTGACGACATCCCGACAAAGATCTGGCAACTCCGGGCCAAGATGACAACAACATTGGCAACGTAGGTGAAACTACCAAATACAACACTCCTGGTGCCCGTGGTAGATCTATTTGCTCATGAGGAGCACACTGAGTCTTCCCACGGGAAGAGACCCCACACAAATGATGATGATCCAGATGTCATACGCTTACGTGCAAGGTTGACAGAGCAGGAGGATCTTAAGCTTGTCTTGAGGGAGTCGATACAGAAGAAGGAGAGACGATAAGCTCAAGTTGGTTAGGGGTGCTGGCCCCTTCGGACAGAATTCTACTACAGAGGAGGTAGCCACATAGGTTGAGGATGGTCAGACTCAGCTACACATTAGTGCTTAGGCACCTAGTATTGTCCCTTTTGACCCCTATACTTTAGTTTACTTTGATTGTGTATATTGGGACAATGCACCTCTTTTTTGATGTGGTGTTGGTAGTTATGGGCCTCAGTGAAGTTTGAGTAGCTTGGATCCATAACTACCCTAATTTTTTTATCCTGGAGTTTTCTAGCCTGTGGTCTTTTTTCCCTTGGATATTTATTTTCTATTGAACTGACATGTTTGGGATGTTTAGGTAATATTTGTAGCATATAGTACTGATATCAGTTGCATATAACATGTTTTTGTGTTTTTTGAGAAAAATGGTACCCACCAAGTTTTGATTAGTTAGTCTAGACAACAACCATGCATGTTTATTTAAGTGTGTTGACAATACTTATTCTGATAGGCGAGGATAAATTCAGATAAAAAGCATGATCTAAGAGTCTTTTGTTAATAATGTAATATGTGTCATATGAGTGTGAGCTTAATTTGTTAAATTCATGTGTTGTGTGCTAATTCAAAACCTGCCTATTACTCTAACTTAGACTGTAGATTAATTGGATTAGGAAAGGATCTTAGGCCATTGTTCTTCAAAAGTCCACTTAGCCTAAATGACCAACCAAATTTGCAGAATACCTCTTCATCCTAATGTTTGAGCCTGACATGTACCTATTTTTTACAACACCTAAGTAACCTAACCTTATTAGTTGTAAAATCTTGAAATTGTCCCTAGTCCTTCCTTGAACATTGTGCACCTTGATTGAGGCAAAAAGCCTAAGTTGAGGGTGGCTACCAAAAGTGGCCCTGGTTCTGAGGATGGATAATGTGCACCTCAACTCAGGCCAAAAACCTAAGTTGAGGGTGGCTGGTGTAAGGGTGAAGCACAAAAATGAGAGGGAAAGTTAGTGATGTAGAGAAATGGAGAAAAGTCATGTACGGGGTACAAGAAAAGTCATGTACGGGTTACAAGAAAAATAAGTGATGCCTTAGTTGTGAGCTAAAAAAATGAAGTGTAAAAGAAAGGCAAAACGCTGAAAAATGAAAAAAAAAAAAAGCATCCAAAAAAGCATGAAATAGGATAAAGGGAGAATGAGATAAAAATAATAGTATTGGTAGGGCAAAGATGTAGAAAAACACAGTGTCAAGGAGGGGCTTTAGTCACTATATCCCCAAAATATCATACCAAAGCCTCTTGACGCTTTAGTCACTATGTCCCCAAAATATCATACCAAAGCTTCTTGATACTCAAGCGATGGACTCAATATCGAAATATAACACTTTTGATGCTTAAAACTTGGAATTTTATGTGTTCTCAATACGATGTTAGTTGGTTTTATGTGTTTTTCTATCTATTTGCAAGATTCCACAGTTGGCCTTGATTTTATGAAGAAAATGTAAAAGTTGCTATTTTTGATGAAGTAAGAGACCCTTTACAAGCCGTAGTGGATTCTACGGGTCGTGAAGGAGGTTTTGTAAACTATTCCAATAAGGGGCTGATTTTCTAAAGTTTGTTCTACGAACATACATATGGGTCATGGACTACTTTACGAGTTGTAAGATCATGTTTCATGCCCTGAGGATCAGAGAAGGACTTTCAGAATATTCATCAGACGAGACCCCTTACAGGATGTAAAAGGGTGTCATAAATCACAAGTCCAGTTTTGCAGCAACAATCAGAGCCCGATTACAGGTTGTGGAACACAATACGGCCTTTAGAGCTGTTTGTGAGGTGTGCTGGCCCAACTATCCTATTTTGTTTAGTACTTGTATTTTAAATATTAGAAATAGGTTCTTACGTTATTTTCATTAAGTTTACAGAGAGTCCGACAGTTAGAGAAAAAAAATAGTGAGATTGAGTAGAGATAACATTGAAGAGTTTTAAGAAACACTTGTACTTTGATTTGATCTTACAATCATGTTATTCTTACTGAAGCTCGGGTCCGCTTATGTTTAATTCAATTATGAAAGTATCTATTTTGTTATTCCAATTTATATGTCTTGCATCTACACAATTCATAAGTACCTAAAATCCACAGCTCGGGTTGTGGGAACCGTGAAGAACTAACAAGGTAAAATTGGATAATTAATAATTCTTGAAAAGTGTGCATACATGTATTAATCAACTCTCTTTGTTTTGCATGTTTTTTGATGGTAGCCAACATTAGAACCCGCCTAGTGTTACTGACCGAACCAAGGTAGTAATGAATAGTAAAAAAGAATACTTAACAGGATTCGATTGATGTATTTTTGTCTAATCAATCAAACTGGGCCAAGGAGAGGTTGTACTAGGACTAATAGATAAGGGTTAGTAATGCACACTGTGGAGATGGGTGCAGTCACATAGTGAAATTCGCCTCTCGCCTGGATCAAAGGGTTTGGTAAACTTAACTTACTCTCCTGCATGCTACACACTAGAAAGGACTTAGGTTATCCGGTGATAAGTTAGGAAATCATGGGTAACACAATATCCTAGTTTCTCTCCATATTGATTAAACTCTTGTGTTAGTTAGGTTTACTTTTCCACCTGTTATTACAAAAAACCCCTTTGGGGAAATAAGTTGGTTAATCACTCAAGTTGCATTAATTGAATTCTCCTAAGTCTACATATTCCCTTGGGTTCTGTAACACCCCACATCCTACATGTACAAGTCCTATGCACATGAAACATGACATGGCTTGGTTAAATTACACCCATTTTTAAAAGTACTTGAATCTCAAATTAGAGGGCGATATGTATGTCTAACTCTTAAGAGGGTCAAGTGTATACAAGTTTTAAGTCGAATTGAGGAGATCACGGCCTTAAACGAAGTGAAAGAAGTGAGGTGCTTGTAGGACTTCAGAAGCTAGCAGGTGAGTCACCTACTTGCATAGCTTAAATTTGCTAGCTAGATGGAGACGAGGCCCGACGCCGAATCTGTCCATCTCCGATAATGAATAAAGTATGTGTTAAGGGTGTAACTTTAGCCTATATTTTATCATTTTAAATGGATAATATTTACATCCCAAGATGAATAATAAAAGGGCCCAAGTACATTCACGACCCACTTGACGATATGGGCTCAAACTCAGTAAGGGAAAAGAGGAAAAATGGGTAGCCAAGACCCAACCAATTGAAACCCATTTAGTCCCAAATGAAAGGGCTAAGTTGCTGCATCACCAACTTGTTAAGATGTGGAATCCTAAGAGAAAGTCGGTCAAACTTGTCCCTTTTTAAAAGGGCTTAAAAGCAGCTCCTTAAAGCCATTTCAACTTGGACAAAAATCTACATTTGTAGGTTACTTTGTGCTCTCTTTCAACTTATACAAACAGCCCATACAACCTCACAAGGGTTCCTAAAGCAGACCTAAACCTTGAGGTTAAAGGTAAGCAAAGATACTTGTGTACATAGTATGGTTTGTTTATGATAAATAAGAGAAATAAGATAATCTTACTTGTGCTGAAATTTTGGACAACATGTGTTCTAAGGATTGTTGTGCACTTTTCTTGCTTATTAGGAGGCTTTCTTTTCTTGGTTGGTAGGATTATGAAGTAAGACTTATGTTTTTAATAAGGTTTAGTTTGGTAGTGATGTAACCAGGCTGCTCCACCACTATTACAGTCCACAAAAATGACTTATTTTAGGATATCTTAATTGTATTCTTAGAAAAAACTTATGGGCTGATGATTAGGAATTGTTGTTTCACGACCTCCACCTACTTTGAGACTATATTAGTGGATTATTGTAAGACTGATTTTATGTGTAAAAATATTGGATATAGTTTGGTTAAAGTTGAAACAGGTTTGGGATTGTCGACGTCAAAATGTAGTTAAGGGACGTAATGTTATGCTGCCTATTTGTATGTTGTGTAGAATTGTTATGTATTGTACTTTGTCGGCTGTTGTGAGACTGTATGGAACTAAAACAAGTGCACATGATATGTATTACGAGAATGTGTATTAGAAAATATGATTAGAGGCGGAAAGACTGAAAGAATACGCTCAGGTTGATAATTGCACGCTTGCTACCTGTGTGTTGTTTTTTATAAGATTGGACTGCCAAGATGTATCTATTGGCTGCTAATAATAGTTTTATCACCTACTATATTCTAGAAAAAAATTTGGAGGAAAGGAAGGTTATTTCAAGGTAATAGCGAGGTCGTACAACAAGGTATGTAAGTCTACTTGATTTCGTCTTATTTGGCATAAAACATAGATCCATCCTTGGCACATAAAGGCACTTACCAACTCCGACATAACTAATAACTGTGTCTCCACTCTTTCACGTGTTCATATGCTCCCATATATAGTCATCTTCAAATCTGCATACATACTTGGGTACCAAGATATATGAATTCTTGTTGCTAAATAAAGTTCATGAGTTGTTTCATCTCCTACACATTTCATTATTTGTGTAACCTACTCTTTTCATTGCAGTATTATTTGTATAGTTATTTACATGTCACATGCTATATCTATGGTCCTATGGCTCCAATATTATGACCACCAAAGAATCATCTCAAAAGTAATTGAAAGATAAAGAAAAGTAAGTTGCTTATTGATGGGTGGTAGCCCTAGGGGTGGAAGAATCACCAAGCAGGGCTGATCCCATTACGAGGGGTAGCCCAAGGGTGAAAGGAAAAGCCTAGCATAGACCAATCCCAATATAGATTTTCCACTAATCAACTGGTCATTTGTATTACATGTTGCGCACATATTATACAGTAATGGTAAAGTAAGAAAAAGAACATAAAGTACATGATTCCATAGTATGACTAAAGGTGGTCTCCTATCCTTACACCAGTGCATGATTCATTTGAGTGTCAAAGAAACGTGCATAAGAGAAGTAATCATGAGATTTAAGCCTGACATAATGCAACAAATAGATTTAAACATTATTTCAAAAATCTCAACATAAACATAAAAAAACCAGCATAAACTTGTCAACACAAACATGAATGCATGCAAAATGAAATAAGGGCTGAAACTTAAGACTTGAAATCATATAGGGCACTTAAATTAGTATCTTTGGCTTGAGTAGAGTCGAATAGATATGGGTATCACTTTCGCATGTCCGCCTCGGCTTCCCATGTGACACTTTCAACTTGTTGGTTCCTCTAAAGGACCTTGATGGAAGCTATATCTTTGTTTCTCAATCTCTTCACTTGTTCATCCAAAATCTCCACTGGGACCTCTTCATAGGTCATATTATCTCCTACAAAATCCACAACATCCAACGACACTATAACATTTGGGTCACCTACACACTTTCTCAACATGGACACATGGATGACCGGATGAACCATACTCATCTCCATAGGAAACTCCAACTCATATGCAACCTTACCAACCCTCCTCAGAACTTTATACCGGCCTATAAATCTTGGGCTCAATTTCTCTTTCTTGCCAAATCTAGCCACACACTTCATAAGTGAGACTTTCAAGTAAGCCCAATCACCAACCTTAAACTCAAGATCTCTTCTCCTCACATCGGAGTAGGACTTTTGTCTACTTTGGGCTATTTTCAATCTCTCCTTTATCAACATCACCTTCTCCTAGGCCTCCATGACCAAATCTGGACCTAGAAAATCCGTTTCCCCCACTTCAAACCTCCCAATCGGGTATCTACAATGTCTACCATAAAGTGCTTCAAAAAGAGCCATACCAATGCTTGAGTGGTAGTTATTGTTGTAAGCAAATTCAATGAGTGGAAGATGTTCATTCCAACTACCCTTAAACTCCAAAACACATGCTCTAAGCATATCCTTAAGGGTTTGGATAGTCATCTCCATTTGAGTATCCGTTTGAGGATGAAAAGTCATGCTAAGCATAACGTTGGTACCAAGACCTCTTTGGAAGAACCTCCAAAAGTGAGAAGTGAATTGAGCACCATGATCTGAAATGATAGACAAGGGCACCCCATGAAATCTAACCAACTCATGAATGTACAACTTGGCATAATTTTCGGCACCATAAGTAGTTTTGCCCGATAAGAAGTGAGCTAACTTTGTCATTCTATCCACAACAACCCAAATAGAGTCAAAATGTCTCGTAGTCTTAGGCAACCCAATCACATTATCCATGTTGATCTATTCCCACTTCCAAGTAGGAATCTCTATGTCTTAGGCTAGGACACCTGGCCTTTGGTGTTCGGCTTTCACTTGTTGGCAATTAGGACATCCGGATATGAACTTGGCAATGTCTCTCTTCATACCATCCCACCAATACACTTCCCTCAAGTTTCTATACATCTTTGTAGAACCGGGGTGAATGGAATAGGATGAATTATGGGTCTACTTAAAGCTCAAGTCTTTCAAATCACCCACATTTGACACACACAATCTACCTTGGTACCTAAGGACACCACCTCCCCCTTTGGAGAAAACCTCCACTTACCATCTCTCACCAAGGCCTTCAACTCTAGCAAGGCGGGGTCAAGATTTGCTTTTGCCTTCACCTCCTTAACCAAAGAAGACTTAGAACCATTAACAACCACTACACCACCATTATCTATTTCATTCAACCTAACCACCAATCTAGCCAACCGATGAACTTCTCTAGCCACTTCTTCGCCACCATCATCAACATGAGCTAGATTACCCATAGACACCCAACTTAGAGCATCGGCCACAACATTAGCTTTGCCAGGATGATAATACATACTCATATCATAATCATTAAGGAACTCTAACCACCTTCTTTGCCTCAAGTTAAGATCTTTTTTGGTTAACACATATTGGAGACTCTTGTGGCTGGTAAACACATCAACATGAACTCCATACAAGTAATGACGCCAATTTTCAAATCAAATACTACGTAGGATAATTCTTCTCATGCACCTTAAGTTGTCCAGAGGCATACGCTATGACCTTACCACTTTGCATCAAAACACACCCCAAATCAATTCTTGAGGCATCACAATATACAAACAAATCCTTCCAACCCTTCCGGTAGAGCCAAGATAGGAGCGAAGACAAGCTTAACTTTCAAAGTTTGGAAACTCTTTTTCACAGTCATCAGTCCACACAAATTTCGCCTTCTTTTGTGTCAATTTAGTCTTAGGAGAAGCAATAGAAGAGAAACCATTTATGAACCTCCAACCAAACCCAAGAAACTTTTAATGTCCTATGGAGTCAAAGGTCTAGGCCAATTTCTAATCACCTCCATTTTCTTAGAATCCACCTTAATGCTATCACCTGACACTACCTTAGAAAAGCACCTCTTTCAACCAAAACTCGCATTTCTCATATTTTGCATACAACCTCTCCTCCCTCAAGATCTACAACACCACCCTTAAGTGAAGTGCTCATTCTCACTAGGGGAATAAATCAAGATATCATCAATAAAAACCATCGCAAACAAGTCAAGGTAGGGTCTAAAGACCCTATTCATGAGATCCATAAATATAGCCAGTGCATTAGTTGACTCAAAGGACATAACCACAAACTCAAAGTGCCCATACCTAGTACGGAAAGCCATCTTAGTAATGGCACACTCCCTCACTTTCACTTTATGATACTCGGATCGAAGATCAATCTTAGGAAAGTGACTATCCCCTTAAAGTTGATCAAAAAGCTCATCAATCCTTGGTAGAGGGTACTTTTTCTTTATGGTGACTCTATTAAGTTGCCGATAATCAATGCACATTCTAAGAGAACCATCCTTTTTCTTCACAAATAACACTAGTGCACCCTGAGGTGACTTACTAGGCCTTATAAAGTCCTTCTCCTACAAATCTCTCAATTGCTCCTTGAACTCCGCTAGGGCCATACTGTAAGGGAGAATAGAAATGGGTTGAGTGTCGGAAAAGAGGTCTACACCAAGGTCTACTTTCCTTTCGAGATGAACATCGGCAAGCTCCTAGGGAAAGACATCAAGAAACTCAATAACCACCGGAACCGACTCAATAGGAAGGACTTTGTACTCAACATCCCTAACCCTCACAAGATGATAGAGACAACCTTTAGAAATCAACCTTTGGTCTTTAAGGAAAGAAATGAATCCACCCTTGACGACCACATCACAACTTTCCCACTCAAGGACAGGTTCATCAAGGAATTAGAACTTAACCCTACGAGTTTACAATCAATAGAAGCATAGTATGCATGCAACCAATTCATCCATAGAATGACATAAAAATCCACCATATTTAACTCAACAAAATCACAAGGCAAGATTTTATGCAAAATGAATACAGGACAATTCCTATAGACTCTTCTAGCAACAATGGACTCACCAATGGGGGTAGACACTTCATAAGGTTCACACAACAATTCAGGACTAACATGAACTTTTTGGCAACAAAAGGAGTAATAAAAGAAAGAGTGGTACCCAGGTCTATCAAAGTATACACATCAAAATCAAAAACCTTTAACATACCGGTGACGACATTTGGCACCTCATCCACCCCTTGTCTCTCTTAAAGAGCATAGAATCTGTTTTGCCTTGGAGCACTGCCTTGTTGGCCTCCTCTTCCCTTTGGACCTGCATTTGCACCTTGGCCTTGTGGATTAGCATCTCTACCTTTGTTTTGAGCACGAGGACAATCAATCACCTTATGACCCACTTCACCACAACCGTAGAAAGCATTAGAGTTCTTCAAACATGGGCTATTATGGTTCCTACCATACCTTTGGCACATAGGTTTAGGCATCACACCACCACCAACTTGGAATCTTGGATTGTCATTAGCAAACCTTCTATTAGGGGAATTGGAAGATCCTTGGCCTTGGAACTTGTGGCCTTGAGGAAACCAGCCACCCTTGGAATTTTGGAATCCATCTTCAAATGAGCCCTCTTGGACTCACCACTTCTTCTCTTCCTAAGCTTTTCCCCCTCTAGTTGTTTGACATATGTCATGAGACAGGACAAATCCATATCACCTATTAGCATGGTGGTATGATACTCCTCCTTAACCAAGTTGGACACATCCAACACAAATTCTTCATCCTTGATCTCGGCTCGGCAACCAATTGTGGGGCATACTTGGAGGGTTGGTTGAACTTGAGGGCATACTCCCTCACACTCATGGAAACTTTCCTAAGGTTCATGAACTCCATCATTTTAGCCTCCCTTAGCTCGATAGGAAAGAACCAATTGAGGAATGCAGCTTTGAACTCCTTCAAAGGAATAGCATCATCATGTATTCTCTCTGACTTCCATTGAGCAAACTAAATTTGAGCCACCCCTTTGAGTTGGTAGGTCGCCAACTCCTACTTTTCATCTGAATTGACCCCCATGAAAGATCACATCTCATCAATGAACTCTTGGTATCATCATCCATCTTGCATCCATGGAAATCTGGTGGCTTCATTCTAGTGAAATCCCCCACTCTTGAAGTTGGAGTGGGAGCATGAAGGGCTTGGAGCACTTAGAGGATTTGGTTGGTCATATCATGATCCAACATTGTAATAGCATCTCGGAACTCATATTGGTCTATCCCTCTACCTTGAGGAGCT
>JAOTQR010002687.1:0-55937 GCA_025774065.1 Solanum ossicruentum | reverse complement strand
TGAACTTCTGGTGTGATGCTGTGGATGGCGCGATTCTGGAGGTCGCCATCATTCCCGTCCGATATGCATGTGTTTTAAAAAGATATTTATTCGATACTTGCTACAGGTTTGATCTATGTATGGTTACTCACTTCCTTTGGCTTATGATCCTATCTGTATTATGTACTTTCTGTTTTACATATTCGGTATGTCTTTCGTACTGACCACTTCCTTCGAGGGGGCTACGTTCATGCCCGCAGGTACCCACGAACAGGTGCGAGACCCTCTTGCCTAGGATCTCTAGTTCCAGCTGCAGTGCCCTTTTTGTTTCAGGAGACAGCTATTGGTAGCCTCTCACGTTCTCATGTTTTGAAATTGGGTCATGTATATATATACGTACTGTTTGGCATCTGTGTCTAGAGGTCTGTGGATACTAGTGGGTAATGGGTATTTGAGAGACACTCGAGTATATGGTTTATTGTATGATTTAGCACTTAATCAGGCGGCGAGACCGCATTATTATATGTATGACAAGATTATTAAGCGGTAGGACCGCAGCGGAGACCTTGTCGACCCGTACTTATGTGTATGTATAAAAAAATATATACTTGTACTGTTGTCTAGGAAGCTATTGGGTTTTTTTTGCAGTTGAGGTTAGTTAATAAAACAGAGGAAACTCTGCCGAAATTTTGGTAGATTTCCTAGCGGTTAATGTTTGGTCTTTGAAGTTAGTTTTTGTCTGGGTGCCCAATCGACACTAATTATGGCCCTTGGGTTGGGTCGTGATAGCAACAATAGATAAGAAACATAAGCAAAATACAATATCATATTCAATGGATAACATAATAACAATATGACATGCATGAATCATGCTTGAAGTAAATCATGCTTATATAGAACATATTATATATAAGAAGAGACCATCATCATAGACCAAGCATACTAGTAATTGGAATCCAAAGCTTAGTAACCCCATGGAGGGTAATCATGGTACATACCCCTCAATCATTAGATGGACTTCACACCCTCCATCATAGTGGTCAAGGTATCAACCCCTCAACAAGGTTAATGGACTTTACACCCTCCATCATAGTGGTCAAGGAATCAACCCCTTAACAAGGTTAATGGACTTTAAACCCTCTACCATAGTGGTCAAGGTATCAATCTCTCGACAAGGTTAATGGACATCACACCCTCCACCGAAGCGATAAAGGTATCAACCCCTCAACAAGCTTATGGTCAATATACAACACTATAGAAGCTTATCATCAAGTTAACACATATACATCATACTTACATCCTCATAAAGTCATATATTTCATTCGCAAGCATTAGGCCTTCAACAACTCAAGAATCATAATCCAGACATTTCATCAAACACTTGGCCGATGTGTATTGTGAGTGTAAAACCATGCAATTCAAGAGTGGAATCATGCTAGAAAATTCAATGTAAAACTATAAATAGATACTTGGTAATACCCTCAAGCAATATACATCAAAACCCTTTATTAAATTTCTCATAAGATCTTAGATTCATAGCTCAAAATATGCTAACACAATCACTATCTCATGAAAACCCAACATAGTGTGCAGTGAAAATTAATATTAAGTAATACCCATGAGTAAATCAACTTTAAATCATGCAATTTTTGGAAAATGAAGCTTGGGAAACATGAGTGAAAGTAACCCATGAAAGAAACGCAAATACCTTGACCTTGTAGAGTTCTTGAAGAAGATTTGAAATGGAGACTTGAAGCTTGAATGAAATCCTTAGATCTGAATGAGTTTTGGGACTCCTAAATCTTGAAGAGGAATTGGGGCTTGACTTGGTTTCCTTGAATTCCAATAAGACTTGTTGAAAACCTTGAGAATGGATGTAGAATTTGATGCATATTAGAGAGAATTTTGGGAGGTTTTTTATTGGTTTTTAGGGCCTAAAATGGCTTGAAAATGAGGGATTTTTTTGTATATAGGTATAGGGTTATTATCCAATTGCCTTGGAGTAAAAAGAACAATTTTCAAAAATTTCTGAAATAGTCCGCATCAAGTCCGCGTCGCGGATCCATCACAAACAGCTACTATTTTGCCAAATTTCACCAAATATTATTTTTCTTGGCATAGACAAAGTATACCTTGTAGGTACTCGTTTTCCCATGCAATTTTGCTCTCGGAACAAGAATATGATGTTGGATTTGAAAAATTCTGCGCAGATTGTGAGAAATTAAAAAAAATGCATCATAGGGTCTTTTCGAGCTACGTGTAGGGGTGTTTAAATATCCCCAATTCGAGATATAAGGGAATTACAATTATGAGGGAATTCCTAGGAAAGTGTGGGGCATATCAATATCTCCCCCTTGGTAAGATTCATCCCCGAATGTCCAAGAACGTATAATCATAAAGAAATTAGCCCCAACAAGAATGCAACAATGCACTTAAACACCATTTTCGAAATCTAAACACCAGTGTTAAAATCATGAAGAACTTGTCAACATAGACATGAATGCATGCAAAGGACATAGGGGCTGAAACATAAGACTAGAAATTATAAAAATGGATCTGACATGTTATCATATGCTTGAATAGAATGAAATAAGTACAAATATCGCTTTTTCATGCTCGCTCCGGCTCCCCAAGAGACACTTTCGACTTGACGATTCTTCCGAAAGTCCTTGCCGAACACTACACCCTATCAATCAACTTCTCCACCTTTCCATCCAATACCTCCACTGCAACCTTTTCCTAAGTCAACTTATCCTCTACAACTCCTGTAACCTCAAAGAGTCCTATAGTACTAGAGTCACCACCATATTCCTTCAACATAGAAACATGAAGAACCGGACTAACCATATCCATATACATAGGCAATTCCCAATCACATGCAACCTCACCAATCCTACTCAACACTCTATAAGGACCTGCAAACCTTAGCCTAATTGACACCCTTAAAAACACAAAGTCCACTTGGTACTCTAAACCACCATTTCCCCCTTGGGAGACAACCTCTACTGTACCATCGCTTCACCCAAAACTTCCAACACTAGTAGGTGGGACGCAAGGCCTTACTTAAACTAGACCTTGTCAACCAAAGAAGATTTAGAACCATCAAGAACACTACACTACCATTCTCAACTTTTTTTAACCTAACTACCAATCTAGCAAACCGATGGACCTCTCTAGCTTGCCCTCTTAGCCACCATCATCAACATGTCCTAGGGCACTTAGAGCACCTACCACAATATTAGCCTTACTAGGGAAATATAACGCACACTTATATCATAATTCCCTAAGGAGTTCTAACCACTTTCTTGTTATACTTAACTCACAATTATCATATTTAGAAAATAACTTCGCATCCCACCATGACTTGCAACACTAGCCCCACACGATTCACAAGCTCTAAAGAAGTCACTACTCCATCACTAGAGTCCAACACAAAACATGTCAAGGTAGGGTTTTAAGACCCTATTCATGAAATCCACAAACCTAGCCGGTGTATAAGTCAACCAAATAGCTTCACCAATGCTCAAAATGCTCACTCCTTATCCAAAAAGACACTTAGGAATATCACCTACCCTTATCCTCACTTGGAGATAACACCCGAACCAAAGATCAATCTTAGAGAAATGACTAACCCATTGTAGTTGACCAAATAAATCGATCATCCTTAACCATCATATTAAAAACTTACGAGTCCTACACTCATTGGAACCATGATATGCAAGTAGCCAAACCACCTCAAGACCTCCAATCCAATAAAGTAAGTTCAACCAAAATCACAAGAGAGGATACTATGCAATAAGAAAATGAAGCAACCATTATAAGCCTACTTAGCACCATTCGACTCATATAACCAAATCTTACTAGCAACAAAAGGAATAATGAAAGGAATAGTAACACACTAGGCCCTTCAATACATACACAATAAGGTCAAAGGAAACTTCAACATACCAATAACAACATCGGGCGTCATCCCCTCCTTGAGCTTCTTGATCAATATACCACCTTGTTCTAAAGGTCAACCACCCTTACATATCTTTCGAGCATATAGACAATAAACAAGCTTGTGACACACTTCACCACAACGGAAACAAGCATTAGTTTCCTTCCAATATGGGCCTCTATGAACCTTACCAAATGTTGGACAGATAGCATCACTTCTATCTTAGGGAATTTGGAACTTTCCTCCAAAAAGGCCCTCTAGGACCCTCTTTCCTCTCTCTTACCACTAAATATCTCGGGGGCACTCACTTGTTGATTGAGTTGAGTTGCCAATTTTGTCACCGCTTGGGTCATTACCCATAGTTAATTGCAAACCTCCGTATTCAAAACATCACTATCCTTAGTAGCTTGGGACATATCCTGAAATATTATGGTTAGGGTATAGCAATAAGCCCTAAGGGACCTAACTCTATTGCACATCATAAATCATGAAGAAGTGAAACATATCCTAGAATGCCTTATAACCTCCTATTTATAGTCGTGGTGTGCTTCACAACAATGAATGAGACTCTAATAAATGTAGTGTGTTGGATGCCAAGGACTAACAACCTAGTGCTCTTATACCATCTTTGTCACGAGTCAGACATAGGACCTAGTCGTGACTGGCAAATGGGAACCCGAAGGAACCCCAAACAAGCCTCTTACCATATCATTGCACATCCTTGGTCATGGAAGCAATTAAATAGCATTAAAAGAATATAATAAGGGCAAAAGGACTAAGGGATAAATTTCATAATATAAAAACCAAGAGATAAGAGAGTCAAGGGTCTTCACGTAGTTACACATCACGTCCAACAACACCTCTAATATAAAGATACTTAGCAGGATCCAAGAAAAGCAACCAGGATCACCCTCATAATTAAAACATATATCAAAAAAAGAGAGAGTCTCAATACATAGCATAAGTTCAAAGATCCTCGGAAAGGAGGACTCACTAACTAGCTTGAAAGATATCGTACTAGCCATGTGGAGGAGGTCGATGATCAAACGGTGCTCCAGTTCTTACATGGTGACATCCTGTAGGCATATAGTATGTGTTAGTACATTTGAATATAGTAAGTATGCAGGATGCAATGCAACAATAGATTGGTAACATAAGCAAAATACAATATCAAAGTAAACAGATAGTATAATAATAATATGACATGTATGAATGATGCTTGAAGTAAATCATGCTTAATTAGAACATATCACACATATAAGAAGAGGCCATCATTGAATACCAATCATACTAGTACTCGGAATCGAAGGCTTAGCAACCCCTTGGATGGTGATGAAGGTAAATACCTCTCAATCGATAGATGGACTTTACACCCTACATCATAGTGGTCAAGGTTTCAACCCCTCAATAAGGTTAATGGACTTAGCACCCTCCATCATAGTGGTCAAGGAATTAACCCTGAACAAGGTTAATGGTCTATGCACCCTTCATTATAGTGGTCGAGGTATCAACCCCTTAACAAGTTTAATGGACTTCATACCCTCCATCATCGTGGTCAAGGTATTAACCCCTCAACAAGGTTAATGGACTTTGAACCTTCCATCATAGTGGTCAACATATCAACCCCTCAATAAGGTTAATGGACATCACCCCCTCCATTAAAGCGATCAAGGTATCAACCCCTCAATAAGGTTATGGTTAACATACAACACTATATAAGCTTATCATGAAGTTAACATATATATATATATCATACTACCATACTAATAAAGCCATATATTTCATTTTCCAAGCATTAGGCCTTCAACAACTCAAGAATAATAATCTAGACATTTTATCAAACGCTTGGTAAGTGTGTAGTGCGAATGTAAAATCATGCAATTTAAGATTGGAATCATGCTAGAAAATTCAATATAAAACCATAAAGATATACTTGGTAACACCCTCAAGCAATATATACCAATACCCTTTATCAAGCCTAATAATAGATCTTAGATTCATAGCTCAAAACATGTTAACACAATCACTATTTCATGAAATCCCAACATTGTGTGCAGTGAAAATTTATCTTAAGTAATACGCATGAGTAAATCAACTTTAAATCATGCAATTTTATAAAGGAAGAAGTTGGGGCATCATGGGTTAAAGAAACCCATGAAAGAAACCCACATACCTTGACCTTGTAGAGTTCTTGAAGAAGATTTGAAATGGAGACTTGAAGCTTGAATGAAATCCTTAAATCAGAATGAGTTTTGGGACACTTGAATCTTGAGGAGGGCTTGGGGATTGACTTTGTTTCCTTTGAATTCCAACAATACTTCTTGAAGATATTGAGAATGGATGGAGAATTTGATGAAAATTAGAAAGGATTTTGAAAGGTTTTTGGTTGGTTTTTAGGGCTGAAAATGGCTTGATAATGAGGTATTTTTGTGTATATAGGTATAGGGTTATTTCACAATTGCCCTGGAGTAAAATAGAACAATTTTTGTAAATTTTGGAACTAGTCCGCGTCAGGTCCGCATTGAGGATCCGTTGCGCACAGCTACTATTTTTGCAAAGTTTCACCAAAAATTATTTTCCTTGGCACGGATAAAGTATACCATGTAGGTACTTGTTCCCCCACTCAATTTTACCTTATGAACAAGAATATGAAGTCATATATGTGAAATTCTACATGGATTGTGAGATATTTAAAAAAATACATTATAGGGTCTTTTCGAGCTATGTGGAGGGATGTTTGAATATCCTCGATTTGAGATATAAGGGAACTACAACTATGGGGGCATTCCTAGGAAAGTGTGGGTCATTTCATAAATAAAATAGAGTTTATCGCTATCATTGAGCTATTCTCAAAAAAGGAGAAAAACAATAGTTACAAGAATGCTTTGAATTTTCAGAATTGCCTAGCAAATGATATTAGTCTATTTAGCAAATATACGGACAGTTGGATGCAAGATTGAAATTTACATATGGAGTAACTACAACTACTAAGGATGTTGATATTGCCTCATTTTATGCTTAATTCATTCTAATTATAAAATATAACATTTAAATATTCTGCTAAAATTTTAACAACTATTCGATTGATCCATTCATTTAAAAGTATAATAAGTTATGGTCTATATACCTTAAAGCTCTATTAATCTATCAAGTTCTCTGCCTCTCATAATATTGTAACACACCTTAATTTCTTCTATCTGATTTGAATGAGTATGTGCAAATGATATGGAGATAATGTTAAAAAACTCTGAGAAAAGCTACAGAATCAGACCCACGATAGGCATTACGAGCCATAGAGAGATTATGAATCATAAAGAGGGGTCTCGTAGGGAGTTTTAGTGACTCAATGTTTCAAAACCCCTTAGCTACGAGATGTGTATATGACTCATAGACACCACTACGACTTGTAGAGGAGCATTTCGTGGCCAGTTCTAGTTTTCCATGTTGTAAGGTCTCTCAGTTATGACTCATATTGTGGAATACCACTCGTAACAAGGGGTTTTGTAAAGACTTCTAGTGATTTAGGATTTGGAGACTTCCATCCAATTAGGAGCAGTTATGTCTCATAGTGAGGACTACGAGTCGTAGTTGGGGTTCTATAGACCCCTCCGGCTGAGTTAATGAGGGGCATTTATGGCCATTTTGGTCCTTTTTTTAAAATCCCTACATGGTTTGTGTCTTGTATAAAGCATTGAAAGCAAACCCTAGGCCATTATTTCACTCTTTTCCACCTTGAGGGTTCTTGAGAGAAATGAGGAGAAGAGGAGGAAGCTATGGATTTGCAACCCAATGGAAAGGTTTGTTGGGGATCGATTCTTCAATTTCTAAGTATGTAAGGCTTAATAAAGTGTGTATTCCTTTCTTCACATGCCCTTTGCATTATTTTGAGTCAAGATTTGAGAAGAGTTGAGATCATTGAGAAATATCTCCTATTTTGATGCTTTATCCTTGTATAAATCTTGAGGTCCTATCTTATTACGTGAGAAAATTTCTACATTGCATGAGTATTGGTGTGATATATATAGTATGACTAGAGGCATAAGATTTAGACATGATTGATGAGATGATGAAGATTTGAGCATATTTTAGTCCTGCGAGGCGTATCAAGCACTGAGCGAGGAGTAAAGTATCCTTCTACTTTAACACCAAGAACTATGTTGCCAGTATAGGATAGTCATTATAGCTACTATGGCGACTCTTGTCCCGCAAGTTAATCGCCCTTTTTCGTTTTAAATTATTGGTTCGCATAGCAACGATACTGATTCGTTATGCATCACCTAATAAAATGTGGTGGGATAAGGATGTCGGTTAAGAGAAACTCCAAAGAAAAACCTCATTTGAGTAATAAGATTTCAAATTGAATTTATAAATACTGATTCTATTTTTCTAAGTTTACTTTTCAAAGCATGACTTACTATAAATCCTACATAAATTGGTTTGAGCATGAGTTGTTCAGTCGAGGTGAGTGCGTTGAGATTTACTTTCTGGAGCCATTTTGCATACTAGTATATTGCATTATACTGACATCTAATTTGGGCCTGCATCATTTTGTGATGCAAATATAGGTGACAGAGAGCTTCAACACACATACTATTGAAAGCCTAGATCAGTACATCTTTGTGTTGGTGAGCTCTCCTTGCATTCTGAATAAGCCCTTTTTATGCTACTACTTCTGTAAAGTAGTTTCTTTCCTTGATTTTGGGTGTCCATGTCCTGTCATGACACCATCTTAGATGATTGAGTAGAGGCTTCATAGACGTTGGAGTAAAGTATTTGATGTGAATTTTGTATCTACACTAGTTTTCATTATAAGCTATGATACATAACAGTTATGCAGCTATTTATCTTATTTAATGTGATGTCTTAACTTCTGAGTTATTCATCCATTGCCAAGTACAATATGATGATGAGGCCAAGTGGTTCTCTTGAGGGATCAGCAATGGTTGTTCAAGTGCTGACCACGCCAAGAGAGACCTCCCGGGATGTGACAGACTTGGTATAAGAACACAGAGTTCAAGAGTCCTAGGGATTCTATGAATCCGTGTCTAGCAAAGTCTTATTTAAGAGAGTGTTGTACACCATACTTTATAAACATGAGGCTACAGGACATTAGAAATTCCTTTTGTAGTTCGTGCGTTATGCAATTGTAGATCATGCCTCCTAGACACACCATAGCCTAGAGGAATGCTTCAGCTAGCACTATTGAGAACCCTACTTCAAAGTTGCCTCCTCAAATTGAAACGAGGGGCTGAGGTCGACCTCCCAGGACTTCTGGTGTTCCTGTGACACCTACTGCTCCACTTTTTCCTACTTTAGAGGTTGAGTTTAGAGGAGCCATTGCTATGCTCACCTACTTGGTAGTTCCCCAGAGTGGGAATCAAGGTTTAGAGAACCCTAGTTTTAGCACTCACGAGCCCACAACTGCTTCAAGACTGAGAGACTTTCTGAGGATGAATCCACCTGTCTTCACGGGGTCTAAGGTCAAAGAGGATACTCAAGACATTATTAATGAGATGTGGAAAGTGTTGAAAACCTTGCATGCGACTACAACTGAGGGAGTTGAGCTTGCTGCTTACCAGCTCAAAGATATGGTCAATTTTAGTACAACAAGTGGGAATGTAATAGCCCTTATATTTTTAATGAAGGGTTAATTGGTAATTTGAATCATTAATAATTAATAATTTTTATTTTAAAAAAGGGCCCAACCTTTTTATTTTAATCTTCATGCAGCAAACCCAAAAAAAGGCGAGCAACAAGTTCTTTTTTTCAGAACAGTCGCTGCAGAAAAAAAAGAGAGGTTAGGGCAGATTTCCATCCTTTTCTTTTGGAAGAAAACACGCTTCAAGGTTATTCGGTGAAACTCATACACAGAAGCAATTTGATATGTGAACCAATGTATTGGGTGATAAAGAACCGATATTTTCTTGTTATTGTGTGCTCTTGTTATTTGAATGCATATTTACTAGAATTTTCACCAATTAGGTTAACAATGAGATTAAGAATACCTTTACTTTTAATTTGTAATCTAAGGTATTGGGGTTAGAATTTAACCCTAAACTAAAAGACTAGGGATATTGATACTTGAGTTTGGCCAACATAATTGATATTCTATAATCAATATCTTTTTCATAGATTGAGGAACGTAGGGGCTGTTTTGGTGAGTGTCCTATGCATACAAGGTTGTGGAACTTGTAATTAATAAGGAAAGTGAGACTTTAAGCTTTGGTGCTTGCTTTTCAAACATACTTTGAAAAATATATTTTTCTCTATCTGGTGTATGTATTGGGACAAGCATGTGTTTGACAGAATTGATGTTTCTTTGATAAACCATATATATGTTATTTTTGAGAAGAATATCAAATATTTTCATGAGTAATATGTGGTGTGGTGCTGGATATCCTTCTTTATTACTGTGATATGGTTGCTAGGGGCATACTTAGCTACTGTAATATGTTAGGGGCATACCCATTCTACCATAACACGTTAGGGGCTTTGTACACGCTGCCTAGTACATTTTAAGAGTATTATAAATGCTGCCATAGAATTGTTGGGGTGATGGGTTGATCTCCTTCGCTGCCGTTTATGACGAGTTTTGAGTGGGGATTGAACTGAGACATGTTGTGACCCTCTTTGAACCTTTGCTTGAACATACTGAGCTTATTGTGAAGTATATTCTGATGTATATTCTTATGTATATTATTTATGTATATCCGTTGTCCAAATGCATTTTATAACTATTGTTCCAGGGGTATTAGAGTTGCGAGTCGAGGATCGTACTGGGTTATATTTTTATATATCTCACTCCTTAGTTGCATGTCAATGCAGATACTGTTGTAAAGGGCGAGACTTATGGATGACAAGTTCATTTCCATAGACTCTGTTGTTGATATGAGCCTTCGCATTGTTCGTGGAGGCTACTTTTTCAGCTCTATCTTTTATAGTTTATATTTTTGTTCTTTTTGGGATTTGTATGCCCGACAGTTAAACACATATCACTCTATTAGACACTCAATGATCTTATTGTGGGATTTGGGCTAGAAATATTTTTGTTAATTCCTTTTCCATTCATGAATTGTTATGCAAATTTTGGTTTGCTAGTTATACTATATTACTATGTATACTACGAGTTGCACATATTATATTTTTAGTGTTTGGATACTAGGGTGTGTATGGATATTTGGTTCTCCCGACAAATGGTGTAGGCGGGTGCTAGTCACATCTAGGGGGTATTTTAGGATGTAACAAAGATGGTATCAGAGCCAGGTTTTAAGTCCTGAGTTATGGAGCAGTGTTTGGTAGAGTCTTGTTCATAGGTATGTAGGCAACCATACTTATGACTTTGAGGCTACTAAACATTTAGGGTGTATTTTTTTTTCATTCCTTATTCATGCATTGAGTTGAATCAAGATTAACTTTTAAATATTTTTCGCAGATGGTTAAGAGACGTGGCTCTTCCTCTATAGTTCAATCTAATGCAACTGTTGGACATGGTGGGGGACATGGTATTACCTCCAGTGGAAGTCAGGGTAGGTCTTATCCTACTAGAACTCGGACTAGGGCAGCTCCTGCTCCTCAATCAGGAGTTACCAAGAAGGGACAGACCTGAGTTGTTTCCACAGAGCAAATGCAGGAACATGTTGATCAGGATGCCCTACAGACAGAGCTAGCTGCTACACCTACTATTTCTTTACCTGCAGATGTTGTGATGAGGTTGTTGAATGTGCTAGAGTCATTGGTACCTAATTAGGGTGGAACCCCAGCTCCTTAGACTACTACACCAACGTAGGAAAAGGATCAGTTGAATATTGATCCCACTCAAACACCACATTTGGCCCCATAACGAGTTGCTTATCCAGTTGCAACTACAGGGAAACCCAAAGATCTTAAGAATTTCATGGACATTAAGCCACTAGAGTTTGATACAACACTAGCTTCTATTGAACCTTAGAAGTTCCTTGATCGTTGTGAAAAGATACTTATTACATTGGAGTTGAAGGAGACTCGTGGTGTGGAATTTACCACTTTTATACTCTTAGGATCTCCAATAACATGCTAAACTTCTATTCAGAGAGCTAGAGAAGCAGGGTCACCACCTATCACTTGGTAAAAGTTTTCAATAATGTTTAAGGATAGGTTTATTCCATTGAGGAAACAAGATAATATAAGATGTCAATTCCATGATTTGCGTCAGGGCAATATGATAGTTACAGAGTATGAGGCCAAGTCTACTGAATTGTCTAGGTATGGCCAATTTTTAATTGTAGATATAAGGGAGAAAGTGAGAAGATTTTTGGATGGACTAGAGCATCATTACCATGGTCATGCGATACGGGATATGTGAGATGGTACATATTCATATGTGGTTGACACTGCTCTTCGTTATGAGTCCTATTGGGAGATGGAGAAAAGCGAGAGAGAAAGAAAGAAGGTGCTAATATAGGTGGATTTAGTGGTGCTCCATCTAGAGTCAAGAGTGGATTTTATCGAGGGCAGTCTAGGCCTACTCTGTCAGATTCAGTGGTGCAATCTTCTAAAAGTGGTTATCAAGTTAGACAGGGCCAAAAACAGATGCAGAAGAAGGATGATAATTCTTTCCAGTTTGGACAACATCCAAGGTGTTCAAATTACTATAGGAATCATACTTGGTCATTGCTTTGGTATTGGTGGTCCTTGTTTTACTTTTGGTGAAAGAGGTCAGATTGCTAAATTTCATCCTAAGGGAGATTCAGGTACTAGTCAAGCTACTACATAGGTGCAGAGAAATGTGGCAGATAATTAGGCTCAAATCAGCCATCCAGGGGTGCTCTACAGTGTGCTCGTGGGTAGGTTTGCTAGGGTGCACAAGTTGCTCAAGGAGTAGGTGGACCACCAAGACCATTTTCTATGGCCCAATAGGATGTCGAGGGATTGAATGCTTTAGTCATAGGAATTATTACTGTCAATTCTGATGAGGCATATGCTCTTATTGATCTTTGTTCTATGTATTTGTATGTATCCCCGTCTTTTGCTATATCCTTAGAATGACGAGATGAGACTCTTAATGTTCCATATATGGTTATAACTCCTGATGGGGAGACTTTATTAGTGGATCGAGTGTATATAGATTGCATTATATATGTGCAGGGAAGGACACAATAGTCTCTTTATTAAAGTTATCGCTATCTGACTTTGATGTAATTATGGACATAGATTGGTTAGCATAACGTTATGCTTTAGTTGATTGTTATGCTAAGATAGTACATTTTAATTTCCCTAGAGAACGATCTTTAGTATAGAAAGGCATGACTCCTTTAACATAGGGAAAGATAATATCTTATGCAAAGGCATGCCTAATGATTAATCATGGTTGCTTTGGTTTTATTGCTACTGTCCATGATACTCGAGGGGAGGATATTACTATCGATAGTGTTCTAGTTGTGTAAGAATTTATTAATGTGTCTCCAGAAGACTTGAGTTACCTCCGATGAGAGGAATTGAGTTCACCATTGATTTAGTGTCATACACTCAACCTATTTCTATTCCCCTATATCATATGGCTCTTGTTGAGAGAATTGAAGGCCCAACTCCAAGAACTACTCTTTAAGGGATTGATTTGGCCCAGCGTATCACCTTTGGGTGCCCCAGTATTATTTGTGAAAAAGAAAGATTGCAAGAGGAGAATGTGCATCGACTACAGGCAGCTGAATAAGGCAAAAACCAAGAATAAATATCTATTGCCTCATATTGATGATCTATTCGATCAGTTGCAGGGTTCCACTCATTCTTCCAAAATTGATTTGAGATTAGGTTGCTGAGAATAAAGACCGAAGATATCTCAAAGACAGCCTTTCGATCAAGGTATGGGCACTTTTAATTTTTGGTGATGTCTTTTGGATTGACTAATGCACCTGCAACATTCATGGACCTCATGAACATGGTATTTAAGTCATACATAGAACAATTTGTGGTTGTATTTATTGATGATATTTTAGTTTACTCTCGAGATGAAGCTAAGCATGAACATCATCTGAGAGTTGTATTGCAAATACATAGAGAACAAAAACTTTATGCTAAGTTCTCAAAATGTGAGTTTTGGTTGCAGATAGTTCCTTATTAGGACACGTGGGGGCACGAGATGGGATTCAAGTCGATCCAAGAAAGGTTGAAGCTGTTCAAGATTTGCCAAGACCTAATACTCCTATAGAGATATGCAGTTTCTTCGGTCTAAATTGATATTATAGATGGTTTGTGGAGGATTTCTCAAAAATATCCTCTCCATTGACACGTTTAACTAAGGAACATGTGATTTTTTAGTGGTCAGATGAATGTGAAGAGGGTTTCCAGAAAATAAAAATTGTGTTGTCTACAACTCCTATTTTGAGCTCACCTACAGCGGAGGGTAGTTTCACCATTTATTGAGATGCATCTAGAGTCCAATTGGTGGTGTATTAATGCAAAATGGTAAAGTGGAAGCATATGCTTCTCAACAACTAAAGATTCATGAGAAGAATTATCCAACACATGACTGAGATTTGGCCTCCATTATATTTGCACTCAATATTTGGTATCACTACCTTTATGGTGAGTTGTGTGAAGTGTATACTGATCACAAGAGTTTACAATACATATTTAAGCAAAGGAATTTGAATCTGAGGCAAACACGATGGTTGGAGCTACTTAAAGATTATGATCTTACTATCTTATACCATCCTGAAAAGGTGAATATGGCGATATATGGTTTGAGTAGAAAGTCTATGGGCTTCTTGGCTTGGATTACTATTGAAAAGTGACCTATGGATAGGGATATTCAGTCTTTAGCCAATCAGGGAGTTCAAATTGATCATACATTTCCTGGAAGGTTTCTTGCAGGTATGGTGGTGCAATCATATTTAGTTGGAGAAGCCAAGGTTTGCCAATACGACGATCCCCAACTTGCTAAATTACGAGATCGAGTGCAGAGTAGAGGTGTGAAGTCATTCTCATTCGATGGAGAGGGATTTTTGCGTCGACATGGTAGATTGTGCATTCCCATGGTGGGTGAGGTAAAGCGGCTAATACTTGAAGAGGCTCATAATCGCGATTCTCCAACCATCTAGGTGCTTCGAAGATGTATCAAGACTTGCCTGGTTTGTACTGGTGGAAAGGTATGAAGTTTTATATCCTGAAGCATGTGACTAGTTGTTTGAATTGTCAACAAGTCAAATATGAACATCAAAAACCTAGTGGAGTGCTGTAAAACTTGATTATCCAAGAGTGGAAGTGGGAAGATTACTATGGACTTTGTTATTGGGTTGCCGAATACTTTCAAGAAGCACAACTCAGTTTGGGTGATTGTGGATAGACTCACAAAATCTGCCTATTTCATACAAGTTCGGGATACTTATACAGCAAATATGTTAGCATATATTTACCTTCTAGAGATAGTTCGGCTTCATGGAGTGCCTATTTCAATAATATCAGATCGGGATGCACAGTTCACTACTGAGTTTTGGAAGTCTTTCTAGAGGTCGTTAGGATCACAAGTTTAGTTGAGAATAACTTTTCATCCCCAAACTGACGGACAGTCTGTGTAGGTTACTCAGATCTTGGAGGACATGCTTAGAGCTTATGCGATTGATTTTGGTGGGCATTGGGATGACCATTTGCAGTTGGTAGAGTTTGCTTATAATAATAGCTACCAATCGAGTATAAAGATGGCATGCAATGAGGCTCTATATTGTCACAAGTGTCGATCACCAATTGGATGGTTTAAACATGGCAAAGAATAGTTACTAGGTCCAGATTTGGTTCAGCAGGCTTTAGAGAAATTTGCATTGAAACGCCAATGCCTTCGGACAACACAAAGTAGGCAGAAATCTTATGCAGATAGAAAGTTTGTGATGTGGAGTTCATGATGGGCGAAAAGTTCCTTTTTAAAGTATCTCCTATGAAGGGAGTTATGAGATTTGGTCGGAAGGGTAAGCTGAGTCCTAGATATATTGGTCCTTATGAGATTTTAGATCAAATTGGATTAGTGGCATATCAACTTGCTTTACCTCTGAGATTATCCTCTGTACATCCTATATTTCACATGTCCATGCTTCAACGGTATGTTCGTGATGATTGCCATAACATTAATCTAGAGGATATGGAGCTTGATGAAAATTTAGCATATGCGGAAGGTCCAATATCTATTGTGGACAGGCCAGTGCGACAACTGAGGTCAAAGAAGATAATTTTAGTGCAAGTGTTATGGAAAAATCATCCAACAGAAGAGGCTACATGGGAGTCCGAACCGGAAATACAAGAGAGATATCCTCATCTATTTGACACTTCAGGTATGGTTTTACGCTCGTTCAAGGAAGAATGTTATTTTAAGTTGGGAAAAATGTAATAACCCTTATATTTTTAATGAAGCATTAATTGGTAATTTTAGTTATTAATAATCAATAATTTTTATTAAAAAAATGGCCTAGCCCATTTTATTTTAATCTTCGCACAACAAACAAAATAAAGGGGGAAGCGACGAGTTCTTTTCTTCAGAATACTCGCTGCAGAAAAAAAAAGAGAGGTTAGGGCAGATTTCCATCCCTTTCTTTTGGAAGAAAACATGCGAATTATCAAGATTATTCGAGGAAGCTCATACATGGAAGCAATTGGATCTTTGAACCACTGTACTGGTTGATAAAGCACAAGAATTTTCTTGTTGTTGTGTGCTCTTATTAGTTGAAAACATATTTACTAGAATTTTCACCAATTAGGTTAACAATGAGATTAAGAATATCTTTACTTTTAATTTATAATCTAAGGTATTTGGTGTTAGAGTCTAATCCTAAACTAAAATACTAAGGATATTAAGACTAGATAAATACATGAAATCATTTCATTAATACATGATGATCATCAATTTACATAAAAATATAATATTTAAAGATAAATTTATAGAAATCATTCAAGAATCACAATTCAAGTCTCATTAACATCACTACCAACCTAATCCATACGTTGGCGCACACAGAAGAACAAGAACAATTCAATGCTCTGAGTAGCTGTTGCATACCTGGGATGAAGATTGTACTAATCTTCAACAAGAACTTTGACCCGTACTCTGAATCCTTAGGCTCTTCCTTGCTTGCTCTCTCAAAACATATGCTTAAAACTTCTGAAAATATGGCTTTTTGAAACCTTTGTATACGAAATAAGTCTTAAAAGTATGTTTTAGGGTATGAAAATAGGTTAGGAATACCCGAAATACCCTTTCCTGAATTTAAAAGAAAATTCGTCACCAAAACTACACTTGTTCACAATGCGGACCCATCGCACACAAGTGAATTTTCGAAAATTCAACTTCTATAAAAAATTAAACGAAAAACATATGTTTGGGTCCATGATGGGTCCGTATTGCTGCCTTATCGCGTATCCTCACTATTTCTTGGCAAACATGTGAAAATTAATTTTTGGATCTGATTGCTCTTAAATTTGGGTCAAGACCATTTCTAGTTTGATTTTCCGCGTTGATTGCAAATCCAATCTTGGATTTCCCATTGGAGCTTCGGAAGATGCGTTGCAAGCACGATACATTTTAGGAAATATCATGGGGTGTTACATCTTCTCCACCTTGGGATCATTCATCCTCAAATGAAGAGTAAAGGTTGAATGGAACACGAATAACCTTAGAACTCCTCTCATTCGTCACTCGGGAGCACTTGAACTCTCAACTATCCATCACCTGCCTATATTTGTCTTAGGCTAGGGAATAGAATAAGATAAGGGTATCAACTCAATGAAAGAAGATATTCAATAATGTTAAGGATAAGAACATTTACTTTCAATATCATCATCATTTGCCATTAGCTTCCTCAACAAATTGATTCATCCATAGGAAATTGACAGAGGCTATCTCTTTATTCCTCGGCTTACAAACTTGTCAGTCAAGGATCTGAACTAGAATTTCTTCGTATGATAAGCTGTACTTCACACCCATACTGTCCAAAGGGATTGCTAAGGATGGGTCCCCCAAACATTTTCTTCAGGATAGACACGTGAAACACCGGATGAACTCCATCTAGCTCGGAAGGAAAGTCCAGCTCATAAGCAACCTTCCCAATCCTTATAGACTTGACTTCCCGATATAACAGGGACTTAGCCTCCCTTTCTTCCCGAACCTCATGACACCTTTCATGGGTGACACCTTCAAATACACACAATCATCTACCTCAAATTCCAAGTCTCCACTTCTCACATCGGTATATGACTTCTGGCGACTCTAGGCTATCCTCAACCATTCTCTGATGACTTTCACCTTCTCCATTGACTGGTGGACAAGATCTGGTCCAATCAACTCAAATTCACCAACCTCGAACTAGCTAATTAGTAATCTACATCTCCTCCCATATAATGATTCATAAGTGGACATCTGAATGCTGGCATGATATCTATTATTGTATGCGAACTTAATCAATGGTAGATACTCATTCTAATTTCCCTTGAAGTCGATGACACATGCTCTCAACATATCCTCCAAATCCTAAAGAGTGCGCTCTGCCTGCCCATCTGTCTGAGGGTGAAAAGTGTGCTCAAATTCACCTACATACCCAATCCCTTATGAAAAGATCTCCAAAACTGAGAGGTGAATTGACCTCGTCTGTCCGAGATGATGGACAAGGGAACCTCATGCAACCTCATAATCTCATGAATGTAAAGTCAGGCGTACTCCTTAACCGTATTAATTTACATAACTTCCAAGAAGTGGGCTAATTTAGTCATCCTATCAACAATCACTCATATTGAATCATGTTGCTTTTTGGACCTTGGTAAGCTAGTAATAAGATCCAAGTTGAACAGCTCCACCTTCCACTCCAGAATTTCAATGTTCTGAGCTAATCCACATGGTTTATGATGTTCAACCTTAACCTATTGACAATTGGGACACTTAGAAACAAACTCAGCAATGTCTTTCTTCATCACGTTCAACTAATAGACTTCCCTCAAGTCGTGGTACATCTTGGTGGAGCCAGGATGGATGGAATATCTCAATCTTGAGCTTCGACTGTGATTCTGTCACAAACACCATTAACATCAGTCATACACAATCTCCTTTGATATCTCAATACCTTATATCCCCCATTTGCAGAATATCATCACCTTCTACTTGTGAACCACTTCTTTTAATTGGAATAAGATAGGGTCTTGGTCTTGCTTCTCTTTCACTTCTGACACTAAAGATGAAGCAGAACCATTCTGAACATTGACCCCTCCTTTATTGTTCTCCTTAAGTTGCACTCCCAATCGAGTTAACCTGTGTACTTCCCTGGCTAATTCTCTCTTCCCTTCCTACACATAAATAGTGCTACCCATGGACATCCTGCTCAGAGCTTCAGCAACAATGTTAGCCTTACTTGGGTGGTAGAGAATGCTCACATCATAATCCTTAAGCAACTCGGGCTATCTCCTCTGCCACAAGTTGAGCTCTTTCTGATTGAATACATACTGCAAACTCTTGTGGTCAGTGAATATGTCTACATGTACTCCATACAAATAGTGACACTAGATCTTTAGAGCAAATACCACTACTACAAACTCTAGGTCATAAGTCGGATAATTCTTCTAATAGATCTTGAGTTGTCATGAAGCATAAGATATCACCTTCCCCTCTGCCTAAGCACATAACCCAGTCCAACTCTGGATTAATCATAGTATGTCATAAAGTTACTCATCTTGTCTAGCAAGGTCAACAGTGGTGTTGTTGTCAATCTAGTTTTTAGCTCATGAAAACTCTTTTCACATGCCTCGGACCACTGAAACTTGGTCTTTTTCGAAGTCAACTTTGTCAATGGGGATGACAAAGTAGAGAAGCCTTCAACAAATCTATAATAGTAGCTTGCTAAACCCAAAAAGCTTCTTATTACTTTTGGAGAAGTTAGCCTTGGCAAGTTCTTAACAACTACAATCTTTTGAGTATCCACCCGAACACCATCTCCCGAAACAACATGGCCTATGAAAGCCACTGACTTGAGCTAAAACTCACACTTGGAGAATTTTGCATACAACTCATTATATTTGAGTGTTAGCAAACTATAAGGTGATTAGCATGCTCCTCTTCATCCCTCGAGTATAACAGAATGTCATCAATAAACATAGTCACGAAAATGTGAAGATACGATTTGAATACCTTGTTCATCAAATCCATCAAAGTTGCAAGTCCATTTGTCAACCAGAAATACATGACCGAGAACTCAAAATGGCCATACCTTGCCCTAAAGGTTGTCTTAGGAATATTACTTTCCCTTACCTTAAGCTTATGGTAAACCGATCTGAGGTCTATCTTGGAGAAACTAGTAGCACCCTGAAGTTGGTTAAAGAGATCATCTATTCTGGGAAGAGGATACTTATTCTTTATTGGTAACATTGTTCAATTGACGGTATTCTGTACACATTCTCAAAGATACATCTTTCTTATGCACGAATAGGACAGAAGCACCCCAAGGTGAGATAATAGGCCTTATAAAACCTTTCTTTAACAAGTCTTTCAATTGCTCCTTCAGTTCTTTCAACTTTGTGGGGACAATTCTATTGGGTGGAATTGAAATGGGTTTAGTCTCGGGAAGAACATCAATTCCAAAGTCAATCTCCCTATCAGGGGTACTCCAGGAAGATCATTAGGAAATAACTTAGGAAACTCATTCACAATCTGGACTGACTCAAGAGAAAGAGATTCAACATCATCAGACTTTACTCGCATGATGTGGTAAATACAACCCTTGGAGATCAACTTTCCAGCACTAAGATAAGAGACGAATTTTCCTTTAGGGGTAACAGAACTCCCTTTCCACTCTATACAGGCACATTAGGAAATTGAAACTTAATAATTCAGGTTCTAAAGTTAACGAAAGCATAACAGGCATGAAGCCAATCCATGCCCATTATTACATCAAAATCAACTATTTCAAACTCTACCAAGTTAGCTAAGGTGTCTCTATAATAAATAGACACCATAAAATGTCTGTAAAATCTCTTAGTTGGAATAGACTCCCAATAGGAGCAGAAATAGCAAAACGTTCAAGTAAACACTCTTGAATAATCCCAAGCTTACTTGCCACATAAGGTGTCACAAATGACAAAACAGCACCCGGATCAAGTAATGCATAACAATCATAAGTAAGAATTAAAGCATACCTGTGACAACATCTGGTGAAACCTCTTGAACCTGCCGATTATCAATAGAAAAAAAGTAGTTCATCCCATCCCCTGTACCAGTAGTAGTACCCCTTAGCTGGTTACCCACTTGGGGTGTTGTGGAAGACTGAGCATTACTGCTCCCCTCACCTCGCCTTCTCTTTTGACACTCAAGACTGAAGTGACCAGCCTGACCTCATGCTTAGCACACATCCTTGCAAACATGACACTCACCCAAATGAAGCTTACCACACTTGCTGCAAGGTGGCTTTCCCCTCGTACCTTGGGTCACATTGGCTTGAGATTGAGTGCCCAAAGTCTTGAGATTCTGATAACCATGAGATTTCTGATCATACCTGTCGGGTTACATGGGCGTACTCACTATAGACGGTGCAGGATGTGATGATCTCTTCTAAAAATAGGACTTGTCACCCCTGTTCTGTCTCTACGGGCTAGGCTCATATCTTGCTAACTTCCCCTTTCTGCTCATTTGCTCTTCTCTATCCATCTTCTTATCCTCTTTATCTGTTGGGCATACACCATAAGTCTAGAGATGTCCATGCCAGGAGTTAACAAAGCAGCCTTACACACTTTCTGCACATTTGTGGCCATGCTAGACGCAAACCTCTTCATATCTTTAACCATCACTAGAGCATACATTGACAACTTAAAAAACATAAGGCCATACTCCTTCATAGTCATCGCTCCCTGTTTTAGATTCATGAACTCATCTGCCTTCGCCTTCCTTAATTCTTAAGGAAAGATGTGATCAACGAAGGTGGTTTCAAACTCATCCCGTGCTGCCGGCTCTGCATCCTCACCTCTACTCCCCTCCCAGTGAGTGTAGCACACATAAGCAACGTCCTTTAGCTGGTAGGATGCAAGCTTAAGTCCCTTAATCTCATCTGTGTACATACCCCTCAGAACCTTCTACATATCATCAATGAAATTCTGTGGGTCCTCCTTAACCTTCAACCCCGTATACACTGGCGGGCTCATCCTCATGAAGTCTCTAGGTCTTTCTGCAGCTGAGGGCTCCTATGAGCTAGAACTAGGAGCTTGAGAACCTTGGCTATTCTCTTGGAAAGCCACCAACTGAGTCAGCATAGTGATGGCTTCCCTAAATTCTTCCTCAGTAGTCGGAGATGGCCAAGGCTGAACAGGGGACTCCTATGGGACTTCAACAGTCCTAGCAGGGTGTCCCCATCTTCTAGCCTCGGTCTAAACTATAGCTTATAATTAGGGTTCTTAGAAACTATGACTGGGGTATTTCTCTGAGTGGTTGTCCTCTTGGGTGGCATTTTCTGTAGGTTTAAAATGCATGAATTAAAACAAGATTTCACAAAGTTAAACTCTATCGCACAAACTCAAATCATAAAAGAAGGGTAACATTTCCTAATGTCTTATAGCCTCCTATTTATGAAGTATGGTACATAACACACCTATAAGTAAGACTCTACTACATACGGCTTCATAGACTCCCTAGGACACTCGAACTCTGTGCTCTGACACCAAGTTTGTCATGCATTGGGAGGGTACCTTATACGTGACTAGCACTCGAAGACTATTGCTAGCCCCCAAGCCCACCACCTACTCTTATTGCCTTCATTCGGTAACCTTATATGTGGAAGATATAAAAGAAATAACAGACTATCTATGGGCTATCACAATTACTATCGTGTAAAGTACGAAAAGAAGTGTCTCAATAGAAATGAAATGGGAAATAATCAATCATGACATAAACAATCATCTATCTAGGTCTATGAATCCTTTACAACTATCTTCTAAGAAGGTACCATGACAGGCCATAGCTGCCACAGTCTAATGAAATAAATCTAGAATAAATGAAAAGAAGATAACAAGTCCTTTGTCTACCGAATCTGCATCATAAAATGATACAGTGCCAAAGGGGTGTTACTATGTGGAATGTACTATATCTAAAAAGGCCTCAAATAAACAATATATGATAACAATTGCTCATCAATCACTCATCCTCAACTCAGAGTAAAGACAGGACTCTATCACCTTATTACCCATCTAGACATCATATAATCACATCAACGTCAGAGTTCTATATACAAGGACACTATCTGGGAGTTTCTATAATCGAGATTCACGACCTATGAGCCAGTAGTGATACAACGAAGAGATGTCATTGCTATATTTATCTAGTACCTTGCCAGGGTAAAGGATGAGTCTATTAGGGATATCAAGAAGTCTATCAAGTCCTTTATGGAAAAAAGGAAGCAACCACTTTCACGGTCCAATCCTCTCCTATGCTGGCCATATAGTTAATAAGTGCGAGTGGGACTCACTCTTACCCATTTCAGTTCTATACTTCTACCATAACTTAATATGCTCATAATTCTATCAAAGTTAGGCCTTTACATAGCTAAACCCCCTCTTAAGCAGGGGTCCTCATCTCATCTATCGTTCTATCAACTCAGGAACTAAATACTTCACCTCTATCTCAATCTCATCTAAAGTTCAGGAGTGCTAGCTTCATCTACTTCAACCCTTACAGCACTCACCTTAAGACTCAGACCATAGCAATCAACACATCGATAAATTGTCAAGGCTTTAGACATCACACTAAGTTCATTATTCAAGTCTTTAATAGAGAATTTATAAGAGGCAAATGCATAATCACAACATAAATACATGAAATCAACTCATTAAATTATGATAATCATCAATTTACATAATAATATAATATTTTAATATAACTTTCAAGAAATCATTCAAGAATCACAATTCAAGTCTCATTAAATATTACTATCTACCTAATCGATACATTGGGGCACATGGAAGAACAATTCCATTCTCTGAGTAGCCTTTACTTACTTGGGACATAGATTGAACTAATTTTCAACAAGAACTTAGACCTATACTCTCAATCCTTAGGCTCTTCCTTACTTGTTCCCTCAGAACATACGCTTAAAACTTCCCAAAATGTGGGTTTTTGAAACCCTTGCGTACGAAATAGGTCTTAAAAGTATGTTTTGGGGCATTAAAGTAGGTCAAAAATACCAAAAATACCCTTTCCTGAATTTAAAAGATAATTCATCACCAAAATTACACTAGTCCACTCGCGCACAAATGTTTTTTCAAAAATTCAACCTTCGTTGAAATTAAAAGAAAAACAAAAGTGTTGGTCCACCATTGGTCTGCATTGCAACCCTTTTGTGAACCCTCACTATTTTAGGTTCGCAATGGGTCTGCATCACAGCCTTGTCGCATACCCTCATAGTTTCTTCGCCAACTTGTGAAAATTAATTTTCGACTCGATTTAAGAGAAATCGGGTCAAGACTATTTTCTGACTCGATTTTCTGCCTTGATCGCAAATCTTCTCGGATTTCCCATTGGTGCTTCAAAAGATGCATTGTGCACGTGACACATTTTTGGGGCATTTTGGAAATTTCATAAGGTGTTACGAAGCACCTCTGCCCCTAACTCAAGGTCATGAGTAGGATAATTATGCTCATGCATCTTCAATTGCCTTGTGGCATAAGCTATCATCTTACCATGTTGCATAATCACACTCCACAACACAATCCAAGAAGTATCACAATACACCACTAACCTACCTAAGGCATTCGGTAAAGTCAAAACAGGAGTCGATATAAGTTGATCTTCCAATGTCTGAAAACACTTCTCACACTCATCCAACCATAAAAACTCTACCTTCTTTTGAGTAACTTGGTCAATGGTGATGCAAAAGATAAGAAACCTTCGAAAAAACCTCCATCATAACTAGCCAACTCACGAACATTCCAAATATCTGAAGGAGCAAGCTTGCCAAACTATGCACAACTTTCACCAACTCCTTTTCGACCTCATCTATAAGATCAGCTATAATATGTTCCCTGCCTAGATTATATTATGAGCCCAAAGTAACTCTCCTATTCGATAAGGAGGATGGAGATATGAAATCTCAAGACACGTTCCATGGCACTATCAAGACACAAGCCTAAGGCTAGACGTGACATGGCACATGGGAATCCAAAGGAACACAAACAAGCCTCATAGCATATAAATCACACATCCTTCATTGCGGAACAAAGTAAACAACAATAAGAGTGATAATAAAAAAAGGACTCGGGACTACGGGAAATTTTTTGGCAATCATTAAAATGTAAAAAGTCAAGCTCAAGCAGAAGTACATCATAATATCTAACAATGCCTCTAACATGGAATGGAGCGGGGGCCAAGACACTTTCCGGGCTCAACCTCATAGCAGCAACTGTTTGACATTAAGAAGTCTCAAAATAATAAGAGTAATAAAGATAGTGTCCTCGGACTTGAGACTCGCCAAAGCTTGCTTCAAAGGATCTACTAGCCACGTGGGGGATGATGAAATAGTGCTCTGGTCCCTACATGGTAATATCATGTAGTCATAGAGTATGCGTTAGTATGTTTGAATATACTAAGTATGTAGGATGCAATGCAACAAGACATAAGCCAGTTTAGTCAAAATGCATAATAATAAGCAATAGATAAATGTAATCTCAATATGGCATGCATGATCAGTGCTTGAAGTAAAACATGCTTGTACATGATTCAACTTGCATAGAACATAATACATGTGTGGGAAGAGACCCTAACCAATATGAGTAAGACTAAGCAAGCTACAACTTAGAATCTTGATGATTACACCTCATGGTTAAAGAGGTGGTCTGCTTGCCAAGGTAAACCATACTTTACCTTACTAGAGCCCAACCCATTTCAGAGTAGTAAACCCCCTTATGAGAACCCATCCCATTTCGAAGTGGATTTTATGAGAAGGTGAACTAAATGGATCCACTTGTATAGCAAGGGTAAAGTATAATCCTTTGTGGCATATAGTTTGAGGAAAGGAGTATGGACCCTTGAAGATAGTCCATGCCTACATCCTGTCCATCGGTGCTAAATCTAATCTAATAGAATACTTGAAATAATCCTACTTTAATAGCTAGTAAGAAAAATAGAAACATGACATAAGTAGCTCTTAAACATGCTTGACCTCTAATACTGAGCCTAACTTGAATCATGAGAGCATTAATAATAATGCAGGAATCCTTGCTTTAACATGAATGGCTCACAAGAGGTAAAAATCTTGAAAATAGGGCTAAACTTGATACTTGAAATATTATAGACACCTTTTATGAATTCAATACATACTTGAAAAACCCTTAATCATCATACAGTCACTTGACATGTAGATCATGAAATAGATCATGAAAAACTTGAGAATTCTTGACTTGACATTTTATCAAATACTTCGTGGGTTCATGATTCTTGTTCAAAATCATGCAATTCAAGAGTGAAATAAGATGAGTAAAGTCAATGCAATCAATCCACCAACATATACTAAAATCCTCATATAGGGTACCTTGAAATCCATCATCAAAACTCATAATAGATCATAGTTTCATAACTCAAAATATGCATAATCTCAATAGACAAAATCAATTTATTATATAAACTTGAAATAGAAAGACATGCATAATCAATCAATATTTCATGAAACCCCAACATAATTTATACTCATAATTCATAATAAAACATACACATAGATGATACAACTTTAAAACATGCAATTTTCATAAAAGAAAGATTGGGCTCCATGGGTGAAAGGATCTAATGGATGAAACCCACATGCCTCAAACTTGGGTTTTCTTGAGATGAGCTTGAATAGAACTTAGATCTTGAAGAGAATCCTTGAGTTCAAAAGTTAAGCTTGAAATATTTGAAATTTAAATGAGATATTTGGTTGAGCCTTGGAGAGGTTTTTGTGAGGGTTTTGAGTGATATAGAGTTGTGAAATGGCTAAGTATGAGTGTTTTCACGTATAAGTGGGCATGTGGCTATGACCCCAGTGTCCTTTTCTGACATAGGAAAATTAAGGAAATATTAACCCCAGTTCGAGGACCATTTATAAACCAAGTGCTCTGATACCATCTCTAGCACGACACGAACCTAGGGTCTACGAGTGACATGGCTAATGAGAACCCTAGAGTCCCCAAACAAGCCTCAATGTATCTAAATTTACATCATCGATTTGGAAGCATAATCAAATAGTAAACACATAGTTCTAAGGGATAGGAAAGTAGGACTCATGTTATGGGGATATCATAGGGAAAGCGGGATTCACAAAACACGTAGCATATAAAGACTAAGGGGTGGGTTGGTACGACTCACTCTAAGAGGAAATTAGGGACTTAGGATCTTCCACATTTCCACATCAAACAAACATACATATCATAATTCTCTTAATCAATCCATTATAGCCATATCTAATGGATAACCATAATCATAAGCTTCACATAAAACACATGTGCATATAGATCCGACGAGAGTCTACAAGATGTCCAATAACACCTGTAGTCACAAGATAGGACGGGGCCCAAGACATGTATCAAGCTCACCCTCAAATTAAATAACACAAATGGAAGCAACATAGGTAGAGGAATGGTGGGTTGTCCTTGGAAGATAGGACTCGTCACAAAAAATGTCTTACATCAATTTAGCGTCAAATGGTGAATGAAGGTAACCTCTGATCCTACAAGGTTAAATCATGTAGGTAAAAGTATATGTTAGTAGTTTGAATGAACTAAGTATGTGGGAATGAATTGCATATTACTTATCAAACCTACATTTCAATGTTAAATGACAAGAGCACATAATATAGAAAGAATCATATATCCAAAGAAGGGTAGTATACAATATGCCATTACGTCCATAATGCATGAAATGCAAAGATGCTCATACATAGTGGGGAAGTGACCTCAACCGACATATAAGACCAAGCGATCTATTACTTGGAATGTTTATATCATCCCCACACCGGAAATGAGGTGATCTATGTGCCAAAGGTAAACCATACTTCTCCTTAAATTTCAGAGTAGTTACCTTCCTTACGGGTCTCCCATTTTGGATAGAATTTTTATATCACTTCTAGCAGGTCATGCCTCAATTAACAAGATGAGGCTCATATCTTTCTAAAGGGTCATTCCTTAACTAATGAAATGAGCCTCAGATCTCCATGCCTATCCTGGCACATAGTTCCAGTAAAGGGAGAAGGCCCTTAGGGATAGCCCTGTCACTTCCAATCATCGCTGCTAAGTCAAAACATCCCACAAGAATACTTATACATATACATTCTTTTAGAAGAGGTAACATTCATTTCAAATCCTTTCAATGCACATTTAGGCTCAATACCCAAACACATTCATAATAATTCTTTCTTAGGTTCAAATGCTAAAGCATAGTCATAATTCATAATTCTCATTTATTGGAATAGCTCATTCATATATTCAAAATGGTGCAAGAACCCATAATGCTCAAAGAGTCATAATCATAGACATTTTTGTGATCACATTCTTGTCATAACCAATATCTTCTAAAAATCATATAATAAAACAAATTGGGCTTAAACCACTTCATAATTTCCATAAAATTTCAATGTTCATGAATGCATATGCCATGAATGAAGTGAGAGTAGCATGGTAATTGAGATTCAAACTTAAATCAACAATATAATATGAAATTGAAGTAAAATTCATAATCAAATCCACATCTAAATCATAATATAAATCACCCATGCATAAATCAGGCTTTAAAAGGGACATGCATCTTTGTAACTTCATTACTTCATAACTTCAATGTAAATCATCATAATAGAGCTGAAAGTAACTTAAAACCATAAATAAAGTACAACATATTCGTCAATTTAATTTAATAAACCAAAATAATGAAAATCAACATTTAAAGTAAGCTTAATATCATGGAAAATTTCTAGAAAAGATTTGGATCTTCTTGATTGGAAGGAGCCAAGGATCAAAACCCACATACCTTGCTTAAGATGATGAATTTGAGAAGAATTTATCTTGAATTTGCAACCCCAATTCAATACTAACTTGAATCATGAAGTTAAGACTTGGAGAGAATTTTGAGACTTATATTTTAGAAACTAAGGGTTAGCCTTGAATGAGGGATTAGAATTAGTGGAAGAGAAGTTTAGGAATGTAAAGGACCATTTAAATTTTATCTGTAATTTCTCAAGGCTAGCTTCATGGGTTATGAAGCTCTTCACGGTCCGTGATGGCTCCCCGTCTAGCCTAGACAGATTCTACAAAAATTGACATAACTTCTTGCTCCAAACTCAGAATGAGGTGAAACTTGATGCATTGAAAGATAGTTCAAAGATCTTCAATTTGATAGTTTTGGGCCACCCAGTTCCTTTTGTGGTAAGAGGCATTACCACTTAAATTTGACCTTTCTATTGGTACTTCTGAAAACCATACCTAATGGAATTCCTTTGAACTTGGCTTGATGTAGGAGACCCATGATGGCCTTAAATAACATAAATATGCTTGAGTTGAGGGCTTAAAAGTGAAATTAGCATGAGCTTGAAGATCCTATACTTTGAATTTTTCAACGAAGTCACCTTCACGGGAGGCCACAAGGGTTGTGATAACCCCACACGAGCCGTGAACTTGTCCGTGTGACCATAATTGGTCCCAAAACTTTTCTTGTACCAAATTTCCATGCTCCATTGAGATCATACAAAGTCTAGGTCCTTACATATCTCCCCTTTGGAACACTCGTCCTCGAATGTGCTAGAATAAGGCTTGAAAAGATTGACTTAGAACATGCAACGTCTGAACACAAGTTACAATGCATAATTCATCATTTGAAAATCATAAAGTCTTTAAAACTCATATCAAAACATATTCAAATCATCGTAAAATTCATTTTCGTGCACATGTATGGATGTTATGTCATGAAACTCAAGAGCAGAATAATTGGGCCCATTGGGAAGAGGAAGAACCTGATATCATAGGCTTGAGTAGATTGGAAAGGGTAGATGTATTGTGGCATCATACTTTATTCCACTTCCCATGTAGCACTTTCAATATGTTGATCCTTGTTGTGAAGCCTCTTGACTTGCCCATCTAAGAGCTCAACCAAAATTTGCACAAAACACAAGTTCTCCCCAACCTCAACATCTTCCAAAGGCACAATAGGCACTAGGATCACTAATCAATTTCTTCAAGAAAAATATATAGGAATACCGGGTGAATAGAACCAAGTTGTAGGCAAATCCAACCAACAAGCCACATTCCTATCTAAAACAATCTCATAAGGACATGCATACTGGGGGCTTAACTTTCCTTCCTTCCAAATGCACTACACCCTTCATAGGTGAGACCTTCATAAACACCCAATAATCAACAAAACTCAAGATCGTTATTTTTAAAATCCAAATAAGACTTTGATGACTTTGAGCCATTTTCGACCTTTCCCTATCAATTTCTTTCTCCCGTAGCCTTCAATACTAAATTCAGGCATATAAAAGTCATTTCATCAAACCTCAAACCACCTCATTAGAGATCTACACTTTTACTCTATAAAGCCTCAAACGGTGCTATTCTAATGCAAGCATGAAAGCTATTGTTGTAGCCAAACTCAATAAGTGGTAGATGATCGCCCTAAATAATCCTTGAATTCCAACATGTAAGACCTCAACATATCATCTAAAGTTTTAATTGTCCTCTCGGCTTGCCTAACAAATTAAGGATGAAAAGTAGTACTAACTTTACCTTAGTGCCAATCCCCTCTTTGAGATGATTTCCAAGAGTGAGAAGTAAGTTGGGCACCACAATCTAATATAATAAAGGTAGGCACACCACCCAGTCTAACCAATTCCTAGATATATAATTTAGCATTGTCTCTCTTCATACCATGACACCAATACACTTCTCTCAAACCCTAGTACCTCTTAGTAGATCTTGGGTGAGTAGAAAAAGGAGTGTTATGGGCTTTACCCATGATCATTTCCAAATACCATCAGCATCCGAAACATTCAATCGATCTTGGTACCGAATTACACCATCTCCCCCATAGCAGAAAACCTCTATCTTATTGGAAACCAATCCCTTCAACATAACCAATGATGGGTCTAAGTATTGCCTAGCCTTAACATTGACAACCACAAAAGCATCGGCTCCATTCTGAATATGAACACCACCATCATTAGCGTCGATTATTATAATAATCAATCTAGCCAAATAATGAACATCTTTTGTTGATTCTCTCTTAATGTCGTCAACGTGAGCCACACTTTCAATAGATAGCCTAGTAAAAGTGTCAACTATAACATTTTCCTCGACATAATTACATTGTACACTCATGTCATAGCCCTTAAGGAGTGCCAACCCTCTCGTTAGTCTCAAGTTTCCCTTTGAGTGAACACATATTGCAAATTCTTTAGGTTTGTAAATACATAAACATACACCCCATACAAATAGTTTCTCTAAACCTTCAAGTCAAAAACCATTGCCACTAATGCAAGATCATGAGTTGGATAATTATGCTCATGTACCTTCAATTGCCTTGAGACATGAGCTACCACCTTACCATGTTGCATAATCACACACCCCAACCCAATCTAGGAAGTATCAAAATACACCACTAACCTATCTAAGACATTCGATAAAGTCAAAACAGGAGTCGATGTAAGCCGATCTTCGAATGTCTGAAAACTATTTTCACATTCATCCGACTATACAAACTTGACCTTCTTTTGAGTCAACTTGGTCAATGGTGATGCAATAGATAAGAAACCTTCAACAAACCTTCCATCATAACTAGCCAACCCACGAAAACTTCGAATATCCGAAGGACCAAACTTGCCAAACTATGCATAGCCATCACTAACTCCTTTTTAACATCATCTATAAGATTATTTACAACATCTTCCCTACTTGTTTCCACTATGAGCCCAAAGAAAATCTCCTATTCGATAGGGAGGGATGGAGATTGGAAATCTCAAAACACGTTCCATGGCACAATAAGAATCATGAAAGTGAGACATTCCTAAAATTTCTTGTAGCCTCCTACCCATAGATGAGATGCGCTTAACACCCATGAATAAGACTCTACTTGACGTGGCATATTGGACTCTGAGGACCATTTATAAACCTAGTGCTCTTATACCATCTCTGTCACAACCCGAAACTAAGGTCTAGGAATGATATGGCGACTGAGAACTTGAGAGTCCATAAACAAGCTTTAAAATATCCAACTTCACTTTATCAATTTGGAAGCATATTCAAATAGTAAACACATAATTCTAAGGGATAGGAAAGTAGGACTAACTCTATGGAGATATCGAAGGGACGGCAGATTCACAAAGCACATAGCATATAAAATCTAAGGGGCGGGTGAGTATCACTCACTCTATGGGGAAAATTCAAGACTTAGGATGAAATACCCCAAAAATGTGCTTCAAAAATGCCCAGAATCGTAATTTTCATGTATCTCAAAATCTATGTGTTTAACTTCATATTCTTGATTAAGAGGGGAAATTAAGTGAAAAATAGGTATAACAAGATTTTAGAATACCTGTAGTGAAATATTATTTTAGCTAACTTTTTGAAAAACAATTTGGGTCAGCGATGGCTCCGCAATGCGGAGACATCATGGAGCAGTATTATCACTTCCTTAATTTTCCCTTTTCGGCCTAAGGCATTGGACTCATGGCCCCATGCAATTTTACCTATGTAATGTCCTATGCAGTCATCAATTCCATATTACTCAAAAACCCTCTATAAAACTTCTCAACCATTTTATCAAAAATTCCCATCCAAATTCAAGTGTCTGAAGCTTAATTCTAGATCATAAGAACTCAATTCAAGCTTCAAGTATTTCAATTCTACATCAAGAAAATCCAAGTTAACGGTCTGTGGTTTCATTTGGGCAAAAGCCACCCCTGACGCACACCAACAAGGAAGTACATACTTGACACCATTTTTAAGAGCAATTGAATTTGATTAATTCAACTTATAAGACTTTGGAACAATTAGAAAATTACAAAAACAAAACGATTCAGAAGTTCTCTATCTGATAAAGTAGCCCATACCTTCCTTTCACCCATAGAGCCCAATCTCCATTTTTATGAAAATTGTATATTTTCAAGTTGTATCTTCTCTGGGTATCTCTTATTATAGATTTTGATTATAAATTATGTTGGAGTTTTATGAAATATTTATTGATTATTCATGTTTATCCCCTTGAAGTTTATACTACTAATTAGTTTTTGTCTATTGAGACTATACGTGTTTTGGAGCTATGGACTATGATCTATTATAAGATTTGATAATGGAATTTAAAGTATATTACATGAGGGTTTTACTATGTATTGGTGGGTTGATTTACATTGAGTTTTCTCATCTTATTACATACTTGAATTACATGATTTTGAACTAGAATTATACTCTCACTAAGTGTTCGATAAAATGTCTTTGCAAAGATTCTCAAGTTATTGATGAACTACTACATGGTTTATAAGTGATGTGACTTTATGATAATCTAGGGATTGTATGTATGTATTGAATTCATGAAGGTATCTATGATTTTACAAGCCAAACAAGTTATCTCATGTTATCATGTTTGGTTTACCTTGGTAAGTAGACCACACCTTGTCGAGGGGGGTGTCAAGCCTCAGTCACCTTGTCGAGAGGGTGCCATGCCTTGTCCACCTTGTCAAGGGGGTGTCATGCTTTGGTCACCTTGTTGGGAGGGTGCCACTCGGTCACCTTTTCGAGAGGGTGTCATGCCTCGGTCACCTTGTCGAGATGGTGCCACGCCTCGGTCAGCTTGTTAAGGGGGTGTCATGCCTTGGATTCCAAGCTGTAGCATGCTCGGTCTATGTCGGTTAAGGTCCATTCACACACATATATTATGTACTATACAATTTGAATGATTTACAAGCATGTTTTACTTCAAGCATTTATCATCCATGCCATATTGAGATTATACTTATCTATTACCATTATACATTTTAACTATATTGGCTTATGTCTTGTTGCATTGCATCCTATATACTTAGTACATTCAAATGTACTAATGCATACTCTATACTTACATTATATTACCATGTAAACCAAAGAACCTTTTGATCATCCTCCACATAGCTAGTTTGGTTCTCTAAGAAAGCTTTGGTGAGTCCTTAACTCCTAGGATAATATCTATTTTATTTCATGTTATGGTGAGACCTATTTTTTATGTTGTTTCCTTATTAGTATGAGGGTGAGCCCGGGAAGTGTCTTGGCCCCTACACCATTCCAAGTTAGAGGTGTTGTTTGATATGATGAGGTATTTATGCTTATGTGATTGACTCATCTTATGGCTTTGATGTTTATGAAAATATTCCCTTAGTCTCGCTTCCTTTTTACTTAATTCTTGTTATTGATTATTTTGTTTCCATAACCAAGGATGTGTGCATGTCACGAACAAGAGATTTGCTTAGGTTGTCTTCAGACTTTTCATTCACCGTGTCACATCTAGGCCCTAGGCTTGGGTAGTGATAAACTTGGTATCAGAGCACTCGGTTATTAATGGTCCTTGAGATCCAACACACCACATTGATTAGAGTCTTATTCATGGTGATGAAGCGCGCCACAACTATGAATGGGAGGCTATGAGGAGTTTGAAGAAATGTTTCCCTTCTTCATGGTCTTTATCGTGCTTTGGATGTAAGCTAAGGTTTTTTCCCCTAATGAATACTCTTTGCTCTTCTAGATCATGCTGCTATAAAGAGGACGACAAAGGAGAGGCCATGCACTCATGGGGCAATCGACTTATCCCATTCCCCAAGCCCCTCTAGGAGAAAAGGCTTCTTAAGTTGAGTTTCAGCATGCCATCACAATGTGGGCACATGCTATGACCAACCAAATCAATCAAGGGGCCTAAGCTCCTTATGGTCACACTTCGGCTTCTAGGGTGAGTGATTTCACAAGAATGAACACACTAGAGTTCTGGGTCAAAGATTGATGAGGATCCTCAAGAGTTCATCGATGAGGTGTACAAGGTGCTCTCCATCATTGGTGTCAATTTGGAGGAAAAGGCAGAGTTAGCGGCCTACCAACTCAAAGGAATGGCTCAAATTTGGCTTTTACAGTGGAAGGTGAAGAGGGGAAATCATGATGTTATTCCTTGGAAGGAGTTCAAAGCCTCCTGCTTCAACTAGTTCTTCCCTATAGATTTGACAACAACAACAACAACAACAACATACCCAGTGATATCCCACAGGTGGGGTCTGGGGAAGGTAGATTGTACGCAGACCTTTCCGCTACCTCATAGAAGTAGAGAGGCTAAATGATTGAATTTATGAACTTAAGCAAGGTTCCATAAGTGTGAAGGAGTACTCCCTAAAGTTTAATAAGCTCTCCAAGTATGCTCCTAAATTGGTCATCGAACCTAGCTGAAGGATGAACAAGTTTGTGTTGGGGGTGTCCGACTTGGTATATGAAGAGTGTCGTACCATGATGCTTGTAAGTGATATGGATTTGTCCTGGTTGATGACATATGCCAAATAACACGAGGGGGAGAAGCTTAGGAAAAGGGGAAGTGAGGAGTTCAAGAGGGATCGATTTGATAGTGGCTTCCAAGGTCAAGAGACCTCCAATGCTCCAAACAAAAGGTTGGCTATTGATGGGGTGTCTAATTCATGGTTTCAAGATGGCAATGGTGGGAGAACTAAACCCAAGTTTCAAAGGTGTGGGAGGAACCATGGTGGTCCATTTTTGGGAAAAACTAATGCTTGTTATGGTTGTGGTGAAGAGGGTCACAAGCTAGTCGATAGACCATATGCTAGAAGAAGGGTTAAAGGTAGTCATGTTGCTCAAAGGGCTTAGGAATATCAATAAGGGAGTGCCCTACGACATAATCGGTTCATAATCTTCAAGGGAGGTAAGGGGTAGATGAGCTGCCCTATGCCGCTACTGGTATTTTAAAGGTTTTTTATTTTGAGGTGCACGCCTTAATAAGTTTGGGTGCCAGTATTTCCTTCATTATTCATTTTGTTTCTAATAAGCTTCATGTATAAGTCCCGAATTTCTAAGTGAGCCATTTTGGTGCCTACCCCCCCCCTCCATTGATGAGTCTATTGTTGCTAGAAAAGTCTATAGGGGATTGTCCCATGTCATTGTTGCATAACGTGTTGTTTTGTGATTTTGTTGAACTTGCCATGGTGGGATTTGACATTGCTCTTAGGGTGGATTGTTTGCATGCATATCATGCTTCTATTAATCGTAGAACCTATAGAGTTAGATTCCAAATTCCCTAATGAATTTGTACTTGAGTGAAAACTTGTGAAATGGTAGTTGAGGGTGGATTCACTTCTTGTCTTAAAGCCCAAATTGATCCCTTAGGGTTACACCTACCATCTTATACAGTTAGGGGTGTTGAGTCTAAAGACATTCCTATTGAGTCAGTTTCGGTGGTTAATGAGTTTCTTGATGTCCTTCTAGATAGGGGCTAGTCACTTTGTTACGATGTGACCGGAAAATGTGGAACCTAAAGGAACCCTCGTCAAGCCTCTTAGCATATCATACCACATCCTTGGTCGTGGAAGCTATTAAATAGCATTGAAGGAATAGAAAAAAGGACAAAGGAACTAAGGGAGTACTTTCATAGTATAAAAATCAAGAGACAAGAGAGTCGAGGCTCATAGCATAATTACACATCATATCCAATAACACCTCAACTAGATGGACACTTAGCGGGAGCCAAGATAGGCAACCAATCTCACCCTCATATCAAAGCATACAACAAAGATAGAATGAAGGACTCACCAGCTAATACATAATATAAGATAAAAGACATTGTCCTCGGAATGAAGGACTCACCAACTAGCTTGAATAGATACCACTAGCCATGTGGAGGAGGATGATGACCAAATGGAGCTCTAGTTCCTACATGGCAACATTATGTAGGCATAAAGTATGCATTAGTATGTTTAAATGTACAAAGTATGTAGAATGCAAAGCAACAAGAGATGGACAACATAATCGAAATGCATAATCATAAGCAAGGGATAGTATGATAGCAACATGGCATGCATGAACAATACTTAAGGTAAAACATGCTACTAAAATCATTTTCTTATATAGAACCAAATACATGTGTAGGGATAGACCATCACCATAGACCCAACATTCCATCCCCTCAATTGGTAATATAGGCATACCATCCCCCGACAAGATGATTGATGCTTGGTACCCCCTTAACAAGGCAACTAAGGCTTGAAACCCCTTCAACAAGGCAATCAGGGCTTGACACCCCCTTGATAAGGTGATTGAGGCTTGTTACACCCTCAACAAGGCCACCGAGGCTTGACACACCCTCGACAAGCTAATTGAAGCTTGATACCCCCTCAACAAGTCAATTAATTTGCAACAACATAAACACATTTCATGAATGCAACACACATATACATGTCTTTCATCATTATATAGTCACTTAACTCTTATGCCAAGCATGAGGCCTTCAAAAACTCAAGATACATGAATTGGATATTTTATAAAATACTTGGTGGGTGTACAATGCTATTGTAAAACCATGCAATTCAAGAGTGAAATCATACAAGTAAATTCAACATAAAACCACCCACCAACACTTGGTAATACCCTCTTGCAATATACATCAAAAACCTTCATAAAATCTCATAATATATCATAGATTCATAGCTCAAAACATGCTAAAACAATCATAATTTTATGAAATCCCAACATAGTGTGCAATGAAATTCATAATAAGTGAGACTCATAAGTAAATCAACTTTAAATCATACAATTTCGGTAAAAAGGAAGCTTGGGCACCATGGATAAAAGGACTAAATGATTTGAACCCACATACCTGGACGTTGGAGAATTTCTTGATGAAGATTTTAATATTGACTTGAAGCTTGAGTGAATTTCTTCAGATCCGGAAGAGATTTGGACACTTGATTTTGAGGTGAAATAATACTCTAAGTGTTTAAGAGGGTTTTGGTGAATGTCTTAAATGATATGAAGGTGAAATGTGTCTAAGTTAAGGTATTTTCATGTATTGGAAGGCCTTGGCCACAGAACGAAAGGCCTTGGACCGAAGTAGACAAAATGACACATTTTAACACTATGGCACGCCCTTGGCACGTCACACAAGGGGCTCGAATATTCACTAGAAATCATATTTTTACGATTTTTGTATTTTGATACAGTTTCCCTAAAATCGGGGTTAGACCTATTTCCCACTCTATTTTTCCCTCTAAACAAGAATATGAACTCAAATTTTTAGTATCATGCATGAATTTTGAGAAATATGGAAATTACAATTCCTGGCATTTCTGAGGCACATTTTCAGGTACTCTTTGGGGTCGTTTCAATATCTCCTCCTTGGGAAAATTCGTCTCGGAATGTCAAAGAAACGTACATAAGAAGAGTAATCATGAAGAAATCATCCCCAACAAGAATGCAACAACACATTTAAAACACCATTTAAAAATTCTCAACATAAGTGTCAAAATTATCGTGAACTTGTCAATATAAACATGAATATATGTAAATGACATGAGGGCTGATATATATGAATTTGAACCATGTAAGGACTTGATGGATTGTCATAAACTTGAGAAAAATAAAGGTGATATGGATATTGCTTTTCTATGCTAGCTCCGGCTACTCGAGAGACATTTTTGACTTGACGATTCTTCCTAAGGGCTTCGATGAACACTACATTCTTATCAATCAAATTCTCCGCCCATCCAACCAATGCCTTCCCCGAGACATTCTCCTAAGCTAACTTATCCTCCACGACACCCACAACCTCAAAGAGTATTGTAGCACTAGAGTCACCAACACATCCCCTGAACCTAGAAGAATGAAGAACCGGACGTACCATGTCCATATCCATAGGCAATTCCCATTTGCATATAACCTCACCGATCTTCCTCTACATATAAGGACCTACAAACCTTAACCCAATTGATAACTTTAAACACACATAGTCCACTTGGTACCATAAACCACCATCTCCCCCTTAGGAGACAACATCCACTCTGCTAGCCTTCCACCCAAAACTTCCAAATCTAATATGGCAGAATCAAGGTCTTGCTTAAACTAGACCTCCTCAACCAAAGAAGATTTGGGGAACATCAAGAACAGTACTTTACCACTTTCAACTTCCTCCATCCTAACTCCCAATCTAGCCAACCGATAGACCTCTTTAGTTACCTCTTTGCCACCATTATCCATATACGCTAGGCTACCCATAGGCACCCTACTTAGTGCATCGATCAAAACATTAGCCTTACCGGGGGAATAATGCATACTCCTATCATAATCCCTAAGGGGTCTTAACCACCTTCTTTTTATCCTCAATTAACACCTATCATATTTAGCAAACAACCTCTTATGCCCCAAAACATGCAACACTACCCCTAAATGATTCATAAATTCTAAATAAATCGATGTACCCCCACTAGAGGCCACCACAAACATGTAGAGGTAGGGTTTTAACACCCTATTCACGAAACCCATAAACATTGCTAGTGTACAGGTCAACCAAACAACTCCACCAATACTCAAAATGCACACTCCTAGTCTGAAAGGACACTTAGAGATATTACCTACCCTAATCCTCACTTGTGGAACAAAACATGAACCCAATATCAATCTTAGAGAAATGACTAGCCCATTGTAATTGACCAAATTGATCATCTATCCTTATCCATCACATTAAAACCTTACGGATACTACACTCATTGGAAGCATGATATGCAATTAGCCAAACCACCCCAAGAACTCCAACCCATCAAACCAAATTCAACCAAAATCACAAGACTCGACTCTATGCAATAACAACATGAGATGACCCTTATAGAACTTCTAGCCACAATGGACTCACATAACCATTTGGGATACACATGAGTCTTATTAGCAACAAAGGGAATAATGAAAGGAATAGGGACTTGGAACCATCTAAGCATGCACAATAAACTCAAGAAGAACCTTTAACTTACTGGTAGCATCATCGGGCACCTCATCTACCCCTTACCTCCTTTGAAGAGCATAGAACTGATAATGTCATGAAGCACCCCTTGGCCACCTTGAGCCACTTGATTCACATGACCATTTTGTTCTTGAAATCGACCACCCTTACACCTTCTTCACGCAGATGGATAATCAACTAGCTTTTGACCCACTTTGCTACAATCATAACAAGCATTAGTCTTCCTCAAGCATGGCCCACATGGTTCCTACCACACCTCAGACACTTCGGATTAGTTCTCCCCTCATTGACATCATGCAATTTTGAGTTAGACACCCTATCAATAGCCAACATTTTGTTTGGGGCATTGTAGGACTCCTGCTCTTAGATATCGCCATCATATTAGGCCCTCTTAGCCTCATAACCACTTCTCTTCCTCAATTTCTCCCCTCCAATTGTTCGGCATAGGTCATCAAGCGAGACAAATCTATGTCATTAATCAACATAGCATCCCGACACTCCTCTTTCAGCAAATCGAATACACCTATCACAAACATTTTCTTCCTAGACCTTGGGACGGCAACCAAGTGAGGAGTATATTTAGAGAGTTGGTTGAACTTGAGGGCATAATCCCTTACACTCATAAATCCTTGCTTCAAATATATGAACTCAGTCATTTTTGCCTCCCTAAGCTCAAGAGGAAAGATTCGGTTGAGGAAAGCCGCCTTATACTCCTCCCATAGTATCAAATTGTTGTTCCCCTTCTCCTCCTTCCATTGAGTAAACCGTATTTGGGCCACACCCATGAGTTAGTATGCCGCCAATTACGCCTTCTCCTCTGACCTAACATCTATGATAGCTAACACTTTGTACACCTCATCCATAAATTCTTGGGGGTCCTCATCCACCTTAGACCCATAGAACTCTAGTGGGTTCATCCTCATGAAGACCCTCATCGGGATGTCAAGGTAGGAACATGAGGGGCTTGGGCCTTTTGGTTGATTTGATTAGCCACGGCATGAGTAAACATAGTAAGCATATCCTAGAATTCTTCATGAGTCAGTTGTTCTTCAGGAGAGCAGGCTCTTCTTTCTCTTATGTTAGGCATGATCTAGCATAACAAAGAATAAATGTTAGGTGTAAAAACCTTACCTCAACTCTATAGCATTACGTTGACCATGAAGAAGGGAAATATTTCATTAAACGTCCCATAGCCTCTTACTCATAATTATGGTGCACAACACAACCATGAATAAGACTCTAATCATCAGGGTGAGTTGCAAGGTTGGGACCTAACAACCTAGTGCTCTGATATCATTTTTGTCACGACCCAGACCTAGGCCTAGTCGTGAAGCGAATGGGGAACCCGAAGAAACCCCAAATAAGCATCTTAGCATATCATTACATATCATTGGTGGCGGAAGCAATTAAATTGCATTGTAAGAATAGAAACAAGGGCAAAAGTACTAAGAGAGAACATTTATAATATAAAAATCAAGAGACAAGAGAGTCCAAGCTCAGAGCATAATTACACATCTACTACATAGATACTTAGTAGGGCCCAAGACAAGCAACCGGGCCCACCCTCATAATCAAAGCATACATTAAAAAAAGAGTGACTCTCAAGACATAGCATAAGATCAAAGACATTTTCCTTGGAATGGAGTACTCAACAACTAGCTTGAATAGATACAATTTGCCACGTGGAGGAGGACGATGACCAAATGGAGCCCCGATCCCTACATAGTAACATCATGTAGGCATAGAGTATGCATTAGTACATTTGAATATACTAAGTATGTAGAATGCAATGCAACAAGAGATGGGCAACCTAATCGAAATACTTAATCATAAGCAAGTGATAGTATGATAGCAAGATGGCAAGCATGAACAATGCTTAAGGTGAACGATGCTAGTAAAATCATATACTAAAATAGAACCAAATACATATGTAGGGATAGACCATCACCATAGACCCAACATTCCATTCTTGAACTCCAAGACACCCCTTGCCTTGAAAAAGTGTTTGAGGTACATGCCCCTCAATTAGTAGTACGGGCATACCATCCCCTGACAAGATGATTGAGACTTGGTACCCCTTCAACAAGGAAATCGAGGCGTGACACCCCCTCGACAATGTGATTGAGGCTTGATACCCCCTCAACAAGGCAATCAACTTGCAACACCATAAATGTATTTCATGAATCTAACACATATATACATGTCTTTCATCATCATAAAGTCACTTAACTCTTATGCCAAGTATTACGCCTTCAACTACTCAAGATAAATGTATTAGACATTTTATCAAAAACTTAGTGGGTCTGCAATACTAGTGTAAAATCATGCAATTAAAGAGTAAAATCATGCAAGTAAATTCAATATAAAACCACTCACCAACTCTTGGTAACACCATCTTTCAATATACATCAAAACCCTTCATCAAATCTCACAATAGATCTTTGATATATAGCTCAAAACATGTTAAAATAATCACAATTTCATGAAAATCCAACATAGTGTGCAGTGAAATTCATAATAATTAAGACCCATGAGTAAATCAACTTTAAATCATGCAATTTTGATAAAAAGGAAGCTTAGGCACCATGGGTGAAAGGACTCAATGGTTGAAACCCACAAACCTTGAATTTGGAGAATTCATTGATGAGATGTTAATGGAGACTTGAAGCTTGAGTGAATTGCTTAAGATCCAGAAGAGATTTGGACACTTAATTTTGAGGTGATATAATACTCTAAATGTTTGAGAAGGTTTTGGGTAATGTCTTAAATGATATGATGTTTTGGGAATGTCTTGAAGAATATGAAGGTGAAATATGGCTTAAGTAAAGGTATTTTCACATATGGGAAGGCCTAGGCCTAAGACCCAAAGGCCTTGTACTGAAGTGGAAAACCTAGCACATTTTAACACTATGGCATGCCTTTGGCGCATCACGCCAGGTGCGCAAATGCTTAATGGAAATCGCATTGTTACGATTTTATGATTTTGATACTATTTCCTTAAAATCGAGGTTAGACCTATTCCCCACTCAATATTTCTCCCTGATCAAGAATATGAAGTTGGACTTTTGATATCACATATGAATTTTTTGATATATGTAAATTACAATTCTGAATATTTTCAAGGCATATTTTCAGACTCTTTTTGGGCATTTCACACTTCTCTATATTGATATTTGGGTTGAGTGACACCAAGTGAGGGTGAGAGAGTGTGGTTTTTTGTTCCCAAGATGGCCTTTCAGTTCAGGTATAGGCATTTGAAATTTGTGGTAATGTACGTTGGCTTGACTAATGCACCGACCATGTTTATGGATCTTATGAATAGAGTATTTAAACCCTACCTTCATATGTGTGTGGTAATTTATGGATGGTAAATTGATTTATTTCTGGAATGAAAAAGAGCCTGTGAGTCATTTGAGGGTGATGTTGCAAATCTTGAGAGATGAGAGGTTGTTTGTTAAATATGAAAGGTGTGAATCTTGGGTAACAAAAAGATGGTTAGAAAAGTACACCAGTTGGCTAGGTTGGAAATGAGCTTGGATGAAGTTGAGAATGGTAGTGTAGTAGTTTTGATGGTTTCAAATCTTCTTTGGTTGATGAGGTCAAGTTAAAGCAAGACCTTGATCCCGCCTTGCTAGAGTTGAATGCTTTGGTGGAAGATACTGATGTGGAGTTTTTTTCCAAGGGGGAGATTGTATCCTTAGGTTCCAAGGAAGATTATATGTGCTTGTGTTGATGGTTAGGTTCACTTGAAAGCCCCACTCATGAAGGGTGTGATCTGGTCTTTCGTGTATCTATGTTAAAGAGATGTATTGGTGACCGAAGTGCTATAGAACTCTTTGAGGTTGTGGGCGTTGTGAAGGGTGAGTTGAGCTAAGAGGAGATCCCAGTGGAGATACTAGATGGGCATGTGGAAAGGTTGAGGAACAAAGATATAGCACCAGTCAAGGTTCTTTGGGGAAATTGACAAGTCGAAAGCATCACTTGAGAACCCAGAGCGGAAATAAAAAGGCGATATCCGTACCTCTTTCACTCTATTCAAGCTTAAGTAGCAAACTATGTCCCTTCTATAGAGATCCACTATAAATAATTTTGAGCATTGATTACTAAAATCTCTAAATGGGAAGGGGGGGATATATTTTTTAGTTCGAGAACAAAAATAAAAATTAAACTAACTACGTAGGAAGGCACTAAAATTTAGGGACAACTTGGGAATTGTGTTCCCCATGATTCGTTAAGTCAATTACCCTAGACAACATAACTATAATTGGGAATTCAAATGCAGATGGTAACTTAGGTTCTTCCAGTACTCTTGTGAAGGTGAAGGTCGAATTTCACCATGGCGCTTGGTCGGCAACCATGGTATGCTGACAAGTCGTTGCCCATTATCCCAGTCAACCTCCCCTTGGTCAGGTTTGGTTGATTTGAGAAGAACACATCAATTAAATCATGTCATTTACTTTTATTTTCCTATTCATCACTACCTTCGTCGGGATCGTGATAGTAGGCGGGGTTTAGTGTTGGCCACCACCAAACAACTATCAAAATGACAGAAAATAAATATTACATGCAAAATCCCAACCACAGAAATGCACAAAGTCTAGGTTGTTTCAAGTCAACTACTCATGGTTCCTACAACCTCAACTTATGGGTGCTTAGCTACTCATAACTAAGGCAAAATCAACAACAATGGAAATAGAAGATATAGTTGAGAGTTTACTGAAAGCTTTGAAGAACAAGAACACCACAAGTTGCAAACCGCAAGCTTTGATTAATAGAGAATGAATAAATTGTGAGTTTTGCAATCCCCAAAAGTGGGTTTTCAAATTAGAAGTGAGAATATACACTAAACCCTAGAAAATCCCTAAGAATATTCAAAGTGTTCTCTAAGATATTCAATGTATCAGCTTCCTATAGCTCTCTCTTAAAAAACCTATCATTAAGTATTTATGCTATTTACAATTTAACCCTAAAAATTGAATAGAAAAGACAACTGGCAGTAGGTACGTCGCACAGATACGACTCTTAGGGGAACCTACGAGTCGTAATCAGTGTTTCATAGTTGGCCCTTTGCATTTTGGGCCTGACAGTTATGACCCACTCACACGAGTTGTTACTTAGGCTACGACTCGTATACTCCTCTCATAGCCAAGGCCTTTATTTCTTGGTCCAAACTTTTAGCTCTCTGTTTCTTGATACGAACTCACATATACGAGTCGTACTGAGACTTACAACTAATAGAATGGCCTCATTAGGCTGACCTTTACTTAGTTGATTTCTAGTTTTTTATCAGTATTTCTTGTTGCGAGATCACCCTGCGACTCGTAGCTTGGGCTACGACTCGTAGGATGAATCGTATATCCTGCACTTTAGAAAAATCTACAATTTCTCCCAAAATCTGCCAACCTATCTTTTCTGCAATAACAACATAAAAACACATGAAAAAAATAAAAATTCGCATTAAGAACTCGCAAAATCCCTTATTTTAGGTATCAAATGTGTTATATTTTGACAGCATATCAACACCCTCAACTTAGAACTGTTGCTTGTCCTCAAGTGAAGACTCAATCTAAGCAGACAATGAGAAACATATAATAGCTACTGTAATGGCATATACATCATTTAACTACAATTTAGGTACTCAACTCTTACTTTTAAAACTTGATTGCAAAGCTACTAAGAAAATCAAACACAAAGATGTATACGACAATCCAGCTATGACAAATGAAGGAGTATCAACAATCCACAATCACTGAGTTAGTCATATGCATTCTATATCACAAATTCCCTCATAGAAAATAAGTCCCTATTCCTCACTCAAAGTGCGATTTAATGTTTAGGGAATGTACAAGCATTCTCACTCTCACAAATAAAATTCAATCAAAATGACGAACACCATAGGCTTGCCTCTATACTCAACTCCATACTAGTGACAACATGAATTTGGATCACATTAGGACTTAATGGCTTCTAAAATAGGCTCATGGGGCTTTAGTATGGCATTTTATGGAAGTAGTGAGTAAAAGCTATTGTTAATCCTTGTTTACCAACACTCTTACCTTCATAACTCAACAATTTTTATTAAATCCATCCTTATTCATCCTTTTCAAGCTTTTCTTGGGTGTTTTCTTTCTCTCTTTCAACTGTGCCTCATTGTTAAACTCATTTTTGCTATTTTCTTCAATCCACAACAACTTTTCTTTTCTTTTCTTTCACTCGACACATGACTTCCTCATTCTTTCTTTCTTTCCCAACTAACCACCTTATTTTCATTAGTTACCACAGTAAGGGACACCCACAATTTAGGCTTTTAGCATCAATCATCGTTCACATGTTCAAGGATAGATTAGGGCCAATATCAAGGTATTTCATAAAACAAGACTAGGCTAGCTCGGTGTCAAGAAAGAATAGGTACATGAAAAGCTCAAACAATTTAGACAAGGGATAAACTATCACATTTGATAGGTTATTAATGCAAAAGTGGACTTCACTAAAAGAACAATGGCCTAAGATCCTTTCCCAATCCAACAAAATCACTAGTCCAATCATAGATTAATAAGGCAAGTTCTGAGTCCATACATAATATATGAATGCGTCAAAATAAGCTCACACATACATAGTATCGCATACACAATGAAACATAGAGTCACAGGTCATGCTTCTACCATCAACTTGCCTTCACATTATCATAACAAACATTGCCAGATAATCCCATCCATGATTGCAAAAATAACCAATAATCTCAAAAATTTTGAGGGTACCAAATTTTTTTTTTTAAAACATTCAAAAAGCATGCAAAGAATATATATATATATGCCTACAGATAAGAACTACTATATATCTACAAATTATCTATACTACCTAAACATGCCAGTTTAACAGAAATTAAAACATCCAGGAAAAAAAGAAACTCATCAAGAAAACCTTGGGATCAAAAATAGGGGAATACGAACTTGAGGTTACTCAGACTTCACCCTAATCCATAACTTTCCACAACCCACCAAAAGAGAATATTTTGTCCTCAAAGTAATAACATTCAAAAAATGAGGGAGAAACAATGGGAATACCTTGTGTCTCCTCCCAAGAAGCGCTTTATTTAATGTCGTGGTACGACGAGATGAGCTTCAGGGTTCATGCTTCTTCTAGTTTCCAATCTTCCACCACATTTTCTTCCATGTCCACCCATGTAAAGCTTAACTCTTTGACCATTAACTTTGAAGATCTTTCCATCTCTATTTTCTTGTTCGATAACACCATGATTAAAGATACGTACTATGTTGAAAGGCCCTATCCACTTAGATTTGAGCTTCCCGGGAAACCACTTTAATCGAGAGTTGTAAAGAAACACCATATCCCCTGGTGCAAATTGGCGGTTCTCAATTTTGCGGTCATGCTGAATCTTCATTTGTTGTTTGTAAAATGCAAAACTCTCATATGCTCTTAGTTTGAAATCATATAGCTCATTAAGCTGCATTAGTCTAGATGTTACTGCTCCATTCCAATCTAAATTTAGCTTCTTTAATGCCCACATTGCTTTATGCTCTAGTTCAACAGGTAAGTGATAAGCCTTTCCAAACACCAATTAATATGGGGACATACCAATTGGTGTTTTTAAGCAGGTGCAGTAAGCCCACAATGCATTGTCTAACCTTCGAGGCCAATCAGTGCAATTCATATTTAGAGTTTTGGACAAGATCTGTTTCATTTCTCCATTCAATACCTCTACTTGCCCGCTAGTTTTGGGGTGATAAAGTGTTGCCACCTAATGCTTTACGCCATATTTCTCAAGAAGTTCTTTAAATAATCTATTGCAAAAGTGTGAGACTCTATCGCTAATAATTGCTTGGGGTCTTCCAAACCTGGAGAAAATGTTCCTTTGAAGGAAACCTATGACACTCTTGCCCTCGTTGTTTGACAAGGCTATGGCTTCTACCCATTTAGACACATAGTATATAGCAACGAAGATATACTTATTCCTATGAGAGCTAACAAAAGGGCCCATGAAGTCAATTCCCCAAACATCAAACAACTTAATCACTAAAATGGTATTAAGAGAAAGTTCTTGCATCCGCAAGACTCCACCCACTCGTTGATACCTGTGACAGGACTTGACATAATCATAAGCATCTTGATGTATTGAAGGACAATAATATCCACATTGTAACACTTTATAAGCTATAAGAGCTCCACTATGATGAGCACAAACTAAAAAGGAGTGGAAGGCTTCAAGGATGCTCATCACCTCCACTTCTAGAACATATCTACAGATGATTCTATCAGCACATATAAGAAACAGGTATGGCTCATCCCAAAAGACTTTTTTCACATCATACATGAACCGGCAACGTTGATGTGTGTTTAGATCAGAAAGTACAATATCACTAACCAAGTAATTGGCATAGTCAGCAAACCAAGGAAATGTGAAGACACTAGCACCCGTTCATTGGGAAAGGAGTTGGCAATATCAAGACCATCATCAAAATATACCATAGCTCCATCCTCTAATATAGAAAAATGATCTTTGACATGATTCTCTGACCCCTTTCTATGAATTACATCAAAATTCAATTCTTGCAAACAAAAGTACTCATCTGATCAGTCTAGGTTTTGCATCCTATTTGGCCATCAATTATTAGAGTGTTTCATGATCTGTATGTACTATCACCTTAGCTCCCAGTGAGAATGAATGGAATTTTTCAAATGCAAAGATTAATGCAAGTAATTCTTTTCGATGACCGTAGTTTTTCAGGGCAAGATTTCGCGCTTTGCTCGCAGAGTCGATGGGATGTAGGACTTTCTCCTTGCGCTTCCCCAACACCACACCTAATGCAACCCCACTATCACCACATACTAATTCAAAGGGCTTTGTCCAATCAGGGGCCATAATGATAGGCTCAGAAATCAACCTTCTCTTCAGTTCTTCAAAAGCTTGTATACAAGCATCATCGAACACAAACTTGGTGTCTTTCTCTAACAATTTGCACAAAGGATATGAAATCTTGGAGAAATCTTTGATGAAGTGTCAATGAAATCCTGCATGGCCCAAGAAGCTCCTAATCCCTTTCACTGATATTGGCAGCGGAAGCTTCTCGATTACCTCAATTTTTGCTTTATCAACTTCAATGCCTTTACCCAAAATTATGTGACCTAGCATAATGCTTTACATAACCATGAAGTGACATTTTCTAGGTGACTTTCTACACATCTTCCAAAAATGTCATGCCTGTGTAATAGACAGTCTTCAAAGGATATACCCACGACACTAAAATCATCTATGAATACTTTAATTGCGCTCTCTACCATATCATAGAAAATATACATCACACATCTTTGTAATGTGGCTGGAGCATTACACAATTTGGAAGGCATTCTTTTAAATGCAAAGATGCCATAAGGGTAGTGAATGTGTTTTTCTCTTGATCCTCTGATGCAATGACAATTTGATTGTACCCCAAATACCCATCAAGGAAAAAATACCAATTCTTTTCTGCAACTCTGCCAAGCATCTGATCCATGAATGGCATAGGAAAATGGTCTTTCTCAGTGGAGGCATTAAGTTTCTTCTAATCCATATACACTCTCCATCCGGTGTCCGGTTATATGGGAATTAACTCATTCTTCTTATTTAGCACCATGGTGATACCCCCTTTCTTTGAGTCTTATTAGACAGGGCTCACCCACTCACTGTCTGCAATAGGATAGATTACCCCTACATCTAACCACTTGGTCGTTCTTTCTTTTCAAACCACTTCTTGTATTACAGGATTTAACCATCACTAGCTCTCTACGTTGTGCTTGTAGTCCTTAACTAGTTGGATCTTGTGGGTACATAAGCTAGGAGAGATGCCAACGATATCTGCAATAGTCCACCTAATAGCCCTTTTGAATATTTTTAGCACTAGAGCCTCTACCTGATGTTCATTCAAATTTGCAGCAATGAAGACCGGTAATGTATTATGCTCTCCCAGAAATGCATATTTGAAATGTGAAAGGAGTGCCTTCAGTTCCAACTCTAGTGGGATTTCTATGGAACGCTTTGGGGGTTGAAATTCCCTGTTCTGCAAATCAAGTTCAAAATTTTCTTTTCGCCGCAGGCCAAATTCCCCAGAGTATTCACTGTCTCCTCATACTCTGGAATATATTCACTATCAAAGTTCATTAACACTGCTTCTAAGGGATTAACTCTAAGGCGTACCTTGACTGGAACCTCTAACTCATCATCATAAACTGTTTCAATCTCTCAGGTTACCCTTAAATCACAGTCTTTACTATTTTGCTGGCAGACCTGGAACACCACTGCTTCTTATCCAAACCTGAATGTGAGCAATCCTTTCTCCATATCCGCCAGAGTGCGACTTGTGGCTAGAAAAGGTGTCCCTAAAATGATAGGCACTGCAAAATCAAACTCACAGTTAAGAACAACAAAATCTGTAGGAAATATTAATTTATCTACTTTTACCAGCACATCATAAAGAACGCCCACATGTTTCTTGATTATTTTGTCTTCTATTGGTAACCACATATAGTGGGGATAGGAGCACCCAATCCAAGATTATTGAAGATAGCGAGTGGCATCAAATTTATACTAGCACCTAGATCATAAAGTGCTTTGGCAAATGCTAATTTCCCAACTTTACATGGTATGGTGAAAACACCTGAGACTTCATGTTTTTGGACCAGTGACTTGGTAGTTATAGTACTTTTGGGAAATGTTTTAGCTCACCATCTACTTCTTCTTAACTAAATCTTTCATGCACCTTGCATAACCTGATATCCTCTCTAAATCTTCGATTAAAGGAATGTTCACCTACAACTTCTTGATCATTTCTAAAAAGTGGTCAACCTTACCATATGCTTCTTTCTTCTTAAGCCTTTGAGGAAAAGGTGGTGGAGGTCTTGGAAATGACTTGAATCACTTAGGATTTCCACTTGCGTCATTCAATTAATCTCTCTTATCATCCCCTCTCTTGCGACTTTCAGCCACACTTACTGACATAGGGGAATCTATGATGCTTTTACCACTGCTAGTCATGACCGTCATACTATGCCCATCATTCTTTAGATTTTGAACCGTATTGCTTTGTAAGGTGCTCTTTTTATGTTGGTTCAATTGCGAAGAAACTTGCCCAAATTGTTGTTCTAGTTGTTTAATTGCAACGGAGTGAGACTCTATCTTTTGGTTTATGCTTGAAATGATCAACTTCATTCCTTTTAAGTTCTCATCTTGGTGGTCGGCACTTTTTAATATCTTGTCAACCATCTCTTCAAGTCTCAGAGTACTTGGCACGGTATCACGGTTATGGCACGACATATAAGGACCATTCTTATTGCCATCTCTTCTACCCTATTTGTTAATCAGCACTATATTTCTTTCATAGTAACCACCTCTATTTTCTCTATAAGCACCATCACGATTGTAGTTCCAACCTTGATTACCGGAACCTTGCCTCCAATAGTCCGAATTGGATCTTTGGGGGTTATTTCGGATACCTGTTGCTTGGTTAATCACGAGGTAAGCATCTTCATCGAAGAATGGATCTTCATACATAGGAGCCTTAGGAGTTTGGTGTGCTATTGCTTGAATACTTTCTTGGTTTTTCTTTAAGACCAAGTCCACATTCATGCGAAGTTGAGTAAGTTGTTCCATAATCTCTTCATTGACCTTTGGTTGGTCATTGTTGGTGTTAACCATAGAATAGGTATTTATTGAACTTCTCTCTCTTTGACCCCTAGCTCTATTAGTTTTAACCACTTGCTCTATCCTTGTGGGTATGCAAAAGGTGCGTCTAGAAACATACCTCCAATATCGTGTCGGCACAAGAATGACTATTCTCGTTAAGCGCCCAATAGAAATTTCAAACAAAGTATCATCCACAATCTTATAATCAGGGACAATCCTCTCCCATGTGGTACTAATAGAGTCACCTGACAATTGCTCAAAATTGTTTATTTGATCTTTAAGCTTAAGCTTCTTTAATCTTGGAAAATATCTCTCTAGAAACACTCTCTGAAGCTCTTCCCAACTTGGTATTTTACCCTGAGGAAGCTTTGACAACCACACAATTGCATTACCAGTTAATGACAATGGAAATACTCGCAAACCAACTGCATAAAGAAAAAGATTTTGTGTCCCCATGACACTCTTGCAGAAGAAGACAACATTATGGAAATGACAATGGTGATCCTCTAAAGGTAGCACTATGAACAACCCACGGTTTTCGAGCATTTGAAGTAATCCACTTGACACCGAGAACATAGAGTCTGCTGGTAATAGAGGCAACACTATAGCACTAGTAACATCCATGGCCATAGGGTTCAAGCGATATTGATTCCAACAATAAGCATTATAGTTGAAATCCTAAGATGTGGTATATCATCCAACGAGGTTGATTTTCTTCTTCCCATATCATCATTCATATTTATTTCTTCCTTAATCGTGATATACACATTCACTAGAGACATTCTCCAAAAGAGTTAATGGATCTCTAAATTGATCAGAGCTAAGGGATTTTCTTGGCTCCTTAAGTTGGATATACAACCTAGCACACCTTGCAAATAAAATCAAACAACAAAAACAATAATAAAGTAAAATAAAAGAGTGTCTAGAAATTAATGCATGAGCTAACTAATAGTGAAATCAAGTCAAGAACCTAGATGTATTCCCCATAAATGACACCATAATATTTGATGATGTTCATGCTTCAATAGGAAAGCAGTTACTGTCAGCAATTAACCTAACTAGATGTTAGGGTCGAATCCACAGGGAATACGGGGCTTGACTATAGAGATCCACTACCAATAAATTTAAGAAATGGTTACTAAAATCTCTAAATTGGGGGGTGGGTTTCTTTAATAATTCGAGAACAAAAATATAAACTAAACTAACTACTCGGAAGACACACAAATTTAGGGACCCTATGATTTGTTCACTTGATTATCCTAGACAACATAACTCTAATTGAGAATTTTCATGTAGGATGGTAACATACGTTCTTATAGCACTATTGTGAAGGTGAAAGTCGAATTGCACCATGACAAATGGTCGGCAACCATGGCGTGTGAACTAACTGTTATCCATTGTCTCAGTCAACCTCTCTTTGGTCAGGTTTTATTGATTAGATGAGAACACATCAATTGAATCCTGTCATTTACTTTGTTTTTCCTATTCATCACTACCTTGGTCAGGATCATGATAGTAGACGAGGTTTGGTGTTGGCCACCACCGAACAACTATCCTAATGAAGGGAAATAAACAGTACATGAAAAATCCCAATCACAGAAATGCACAAAGTCCAGGTTATTTCAAGTCAACTGCTCATAGTTCCCACAACAACAAGTTATGGGTGCTTAGATACTCATGGATAAGGAAAAATCAACTACAATGCAAATAAAGGACATAGTTGATAGTTTACCCAAAACAATGAAGAATAAAAACACCAAAAGTTGCAAACTACAAGCTTTGATTAATGGAGAATGAATACAATGTGAGTTTTGCAATCCCAAAAAGTGGGTCTTCAAATTAAAAAGGAGAATCTACACTAAACCTGAGAAATACCTAAAGAATATTCAAGGGAGAATATTCAAAGTGTTCTCTAAAATATTCAATGTATCAGCACCATATCAGCTCTCTCTAGAAAAAATCTATCATTAAGTATTTCTACTATTTACAACTTAAACCTAAAATTAAATAGAAAATAAGGTTAGCAGCAGGTATGTCACATAGATACGACTCATAGGGTAACCTACGAGTCGTAATCGGGTTTCCTAGTAGGCCCTTTGCATTTTGGGCCAGACTGTTACGACCCACTCACACGAGTCATTGCTAAGGATATAACTCGTATGCTCCTGTCATATTCTAGGACTTCAATTCTTGATCCAAACTTTAAGATCTCTATTTCTTGCTACGTACCCACCTATACGAGTCGTAGTGAGACCTAAGACTCGTAGAGTGGCCTCGTAGGGCTGACCTCTATTTAGAAGATTTCTAATTTTCGCTCACTGTTTCTAGCTACGAGATCACCCTATGACTCATAGCTTGGGATACGACTCGTAGGATGGCTCGTATGTCCTACTCTTCAGCAAAATCTGCCATTTCTCCCAAATTCATGCCAACCTATCTTTTCTGTAATAATAACATAAAACAGATAAAAACAATAAAAAGTCACATTAAGAACTTGCAAAATCCCTTTTGTTAGGCATCAAATGTGCTATATTTTGATTGTACATTAATTATGCATGTTCATCCACTTCAAGCTTATACTACAAATTGGTTTTGTCTATTGATACTATGCGTGTTTTGGAGTCATGAACTATAATCTATCATTAGATATGATGATAGATTTCAATGTATCTTACCTGAGGGTTTTACTATGTGTTGGTGGGTTAATTTACATTGAGTTTTCTCACATTATTACACTCTTGAATCATATGAATTTGAACTAGAATTACACACCTACCAAGTATTTGATAAAATATCTTGACAAGCATTCTCAAGTTATTGATGAATTACTACATGGTTTATAAGTGATGTGACTTTGTAATGATTAAGGGATTGTATGTATGTATTGAATTTATGAAGGTATCTATGATTTTAGAAGTCACACAAGTTATCGTATGTTGTAATGTTATCATGTTTGGTTTATCTTGGTAAGTAGACCACACTTTGTCGAGGGGGTGTCAAGCCTAGGTCACCTTGTTGATGAAGTGCCTTACCTCATTCACCATGTCAAGGGGGTGTCATGCCTCGGTCAACTTGTCGAGGGGGTTCCATGCCTAGGTCACCTTGTCGAGGGGGTGTCAAGTCTCAATCACCTTGTCGGGAGTGCAACATGCCTCTGTTACTATGTCATGGTGGTACATGCCTTAGATTCCAAGCAGGAGCCCACTCAGTCTATGCTGGTTAAGATCCCTTCCAACACCTGTATTATATAATATGAAAGTTGAATGATTTACAAGCACGTTTTACTTCAAGCATTGATCATGCATATCATATTGAGATTATACTTATCTATTGCCTACGATTATACATTTTGGCTATATTGGCTTATGTCTTGTTGCATTGCATCCCATATACTTAGTACATTCAAACGTACTAGCATATACTATATGCCTATATGATATGTCACACTCCAAAGTCTCGTTAGGGAGGACTGGCACCCGTTGTCGATAAGGCTCGGGAGAACCAACCTATGTCTATGTGTTTTCTATACGTACTATGAGGGGTTTCTACATTTGACATGCTTTTAATAAGGTAAATAGTGATAACAATCCAAAAGGAAATGCATATGACTAGGCCGTTGGGGCCCAGTGTCTAAGGTACGAGACATGACTTCACTTTGTTTTACATAGTCTACAAACCCTCTAAATTAGGAAAAACATCTGATAAGGGTCGGGACAGGCCCTGCCTCAACAAACTGTATAATAAAAACATGTAAGCTCTAGACATATATAAGCCCCGAAGCAACCTGGAGCTTGGTGACAGCAGCTGAATATCCTGTACTCCTACTGGGGCGATCTACTAGCACCTGTACCTGCAGCATTAAATACAGGTCCCCTATAAGGGACGTCAGTATGAGATAATGTACTGAGTATGTAAGGTAGGATATACTGTATATCAAGTAACAACTCAAATGAAACTATACACTGGTGTAACATAAGAGACCACATTTAGTTATACTGTGGGATCATATACTATATGTTCTTTATATTACTTTACCTTTACTGTAAAATATGTACTGTAAAATCTGTGCGCAGCTGTAATACGAATGACTAACTAATCAGTGGTGAATTTGTATCGGGTTTGTCCCTGGCTAGGTTATACTCAACCTCTCGGGCTACCACTTATCAAAAACTGTATACTTTATCTTTAACTTACCTTTGAGATGATTCTTTTGGTGGCCTTAATATTGGAGCTATAGAACTATATGTATAGCATATGACATGTGGACAATCACACAAGACAATATGACAATGAAAAGAGTACATCACACAAATGATGAAATGCGTATGAAATGGAACAACTCATGAACTTTATAGTGAAATAGGAACTTATGTAACTTGATACCCAAACAT
>JAOTQR010002676.1:0-18985 GCA_025774065.1 Solanum ossicruentum | reverse complement strand
GACTTGAGATGACCTAGGTTTTGTGCATGTCTATGATTGGGGCTTTGCATGTATTGTCTATTTCCCTTCATGATTAAGGTTGTTTGGTGGTGGCCAACATCAAACACCGCCTACTATTATAATCCCAACCAAGGTAGTGACAAATAGGAAAAAGGAAGTAGATGACAGGATTCGTTTGATGTCTTACCATCTATCGACCAAACCTGACCAAGGGGAGGTTGACTGGGACAATAGGTAATGGTTAGTTGGCACGCCATGGTAGCTGACCAAATGCCATGGTGAAATTCGACCTTCACCTTCATAAGAGGCTGGAAGAACCTAACTTACCATCTGACATGCGATTCACTAATCGTAGTTATGTTATCTAGGGTAATTTTGTAACGAACCATGGGGAACACAATTCCCAAGTTGTCCCCAAAATTGAGTGTTTTCCTGCATTTTAATTAGTGTTTATTTTATGTTGTTGTTTTTTTAAAAATCACAAACCCCCTTCCCATTTAGAGATTGTAGTTGTAGATACTAGAAATGATTAGTAGTGAAATCTTGTAGTCAAGCCCTATATTCCCTGTGGATTAGATCCTAACCTTGGTTAGGTTAATTACGGATATCTTCCGCTTTCTTATTGGAATGTGACCATCATATAGAAAATTATGGCGCCGTTGCCGGGTAATACGACTAGGTTTTGATTTGATTTCACTATTAGTTAATTCTAGTGTTAATTTCTAGAGTCTCTTGTACGTTACTTTTGTTTTTGTTTTTGTTGTTTGATTTCTTTTGCAGGGTGTACTAGGTTGTATGCCCAACACAAGGAGCTAAGAAAATCCCTTAGCTCTACTGAATTTGGAGATCCGTTAACTACCAAGAAAGATGGCTTGAGTGAATAAGGACATTAAGCTGAGGAGGATATGCATGTGAATGAGGAAGACTTAAGAAGAGAGGAGAATCCACTACCAAAGGGTAACCTCCCACATCTTAGAGATTCAATGCAAATGCTTATGGCTTTAATGAATACTAATGCTTATGGTTTAGGACTTGTTTCTAATTATTATAAATAGGTTTTTTTAGGTGATTTTTCAGAAGTTCTTGTCAGTTCACGTTAGTTTTGTGTAGTCTGAGGTTAGTACTCAGAGAACTCAATACTGTTAGAGAGAAAATTATGAGAGAGTCTTTAAGAATACTTGTGGTGTACTTTGATCTTCAAGCTTGTGATTTTCTTTGACTTTGGATTTTCTTATTTTTAATTCAATTGTGTAAGTGTTTAATTATGTCTTCGCAATTCATAATCTCTTCATCTACACATAGCATGAATAGCTAAATCCACAACTAGGGTTATGGGAACCATGAACAACTAACAAAGTTAAACCAGATAATTCACAATTCTTGGAAGGTGTATATGCATGTATTAATTAACTCTCTCCATTTTTCATTTTTTCTAATGGTGGCCAACATTAGAACTCGTCTAGTTTTACTGACCGGACCAAAGTAGTAATGAATAGGAAAAAAAATTAATTAACAAGATTCAATTGATGTGTTCACGTCTAATCAACGAAACTGGGCCAGTGGGAGGTTTTACTAGGACTAATAGGTAATGGTTAGTAATGCACACTATAGAGATGAACCAAGTCGTATAGTGAAATTTGCCTCTCACCTTTGAACAAAAGGGTTGGTGAACTAAGTTACTGTCTTGCATGCTATACACTATATAAGAATTAGGTTATCCTGTGATATTGAGTTGTGGAATCATGGGGAACACAATACCTAGTTGCTCTTTGTTATTGATTTTTCTCTCATGATAGTTAGTTTAGTTTATTTTCTCATTGATTATTGCAAATCTCCCCCCTATTAGGGAATTGACTCTGTTAATTACTCGAATTGTATATTGGTGAATTTTCATGAGTCAATGTATTTTATGTGGGATCGATCCTATCCTGGTAAGGTTCTATATCTTGACAACAACCACTTTATCCTTGAAATGACCCTAAAAAGTGCCTAAAAATGTGCCTTAGAAGTGCCTAGATTTGCATTTCCATAGTCCGAGCGTGATTTTGAAATCCCAACTTCATATTCTTGATCAGGAGGCAAATTTGAGTGTGAAATGGGTCTAACCTAGATTTTAGAGCAAACAAATCGCAATTTCAATTTTCAAAAAATCCCTTATCCTTACTTGATGGTGCCATGACACGCCTCCATCGTGGAATAGTGTAAAAACTCCTCCATGATAGGTCCGTGTCACAAACCATACACGAACCTATGTATTTTAATGCCAGTGATTTTCATCTCGGCCCAAGGCTTTTGGGTATTGGGCCTAAGCCTTCCTCATGCGTAAAAATACCTATACTTAGCCATATTTTACCTTCATATCATCCAAGACATTCCCCAGTGCTCTCACAAACACTTAGACAATATTTCACCTCAAAATTTAAGGATCCAAGTTTCTTCTGGATCTTAAGGAATTCATCCGAGCTTCAAGTCTCCATTTCAATCTTCACCAAAGAGTTCTCCAAAGTCAAGGTATGTGGGTTTTATTCGTGGGTTCCTTTCACCCATGAAGTCTAAGATTCTTTTTTTAAACCTAAATTGCATGATTTAAAGTTGATTTACTCATGGGTCTTACTTATTATGAATTTGACTGAGCTATGTTGGGGTTTTATGAAATTGTGACTATTTTAGCATGTTTTGAGCTATGAATCTAATATCTATTGTGGGATTTAATGAAGGTTTTGGTGTATATTACTTGTAGGTGTTATGAAGTATTTATGTATGGTCTTACATTGGATCTTCTTGTATGATTTCATCCCTGAATTATATGATTTTACACTAGCTCTACATACCCACCAAGTGTTTGATAAAATGTCCTATTATGGTTTCTTGAGGGATTGAAGGTTCAATGCATGTCTACGAGTTGAATGACTTTATGATGATGACAGGAATGTATGTTTATGATATTCTCCTATATAGTGTTGGAAATTGACCATACCCTACTTGGGGGGTTAAGAGCCCGGGTAACCATGTCGAGGGGTTTGTACTTTGATAACCATGTTGAGTGGTTTGTACCTCAATCACCAGGGGTGGTATAGTGTGACCATCCACCAACCAATCAAGGGGTTTGTACCTTGACAACCAGGTTAAGGGGTTTGTGCCTCAATCACCAGGGGTGGTAGGGTGGCACGATCCACTAGCCAATCAAGGAGTTTGTACCTTGATAATCGGGTTGAGGGGTTTGTACCTCAATCACCACGGGTGGTAGGGTGAGATGATCCACCAACCAATCAGGGTTGTAACTTGATAAACTATGAACTCTATAATGATGGTCTCTTCTTACACATGTATTATGTTCTATATATGTATGATTTTACTTCAAGTATCAATTATACATGCCATATTGCAATATGCTTATTCATTGCCTATGTTATGCATTTTGTTTATGGTGCTTATCACTTGTTTCATTGTATCCTATATACTTAGTACATTCAAACATATTAATGTATACTCTATGCCTACATGATGTTACCATGTAGGAACCGGAGCTCCATTTGGCCATCCTCCTCCTCCACGTGGCTAGTAGTATCTATTCAAGCTTGTTGGTTCGTCCTCTATTCTGAGGATGTCTTTGATCTTATGCTATGTATTAAGACTCTTTCTTTCTTTGACGTATTTTGACTATGAGGGTGGGCTCGATTTCTTGTCTTGGCCCCCGCTAAGTATCTATGTAGTAGAGGTGTTGTTGGACATGATGTGTAATTATTCTAAGAGCCTTGACTTCCTTTTCTCTTCATTTTTATATTATGAAAGTGCTCCCTTAGACCCTTTTCCTTTCTTTCCATTCTTTCAATGCTAGTTAATTGCTTCCGTGACCAAGGATGTGTAATGATATGCTAAGAGGCTTGTTTGGGGCTCTTTCGAGTTCTCCATTCGCCCGTCACAACTAGGCCCTAGGTACGGGACTTGACAAAGATGGTACCAGAGCACTAGGATGTTAATGGTCATCAGAGTCTAATGCACCGCATCGATTAGAGTCTTATTTAGTATTGTGAAGCGTGCCAGGAAGAATAGAAGGCTATGAGCCATTCTAGGAAATGTTTCACTTCTTCATGATCTATGTCGTACGATAGAGTTAGGTCCCCAAGGGCTTATTGCTAATCCCTAACTATTACATTTCAATATATCTTAAGTTACTCAGGATGATGATATATTGAATGCAGCGGTTCACAATGCTCTATGGGTATTGGCCAAAGCAGTGATAAAATTGATGACTCAACTCAATCAACAAGTGAGCACTCTTAAGACTTCAAATGGTAAGTGAAGGGGTAGGAGGCAAAGAGTGCTCATTTTGAAGGAAAATTCCAAAGTCCTAAAGATAGAGGCGATGCTATGTGTCCAACATATGGTAAGGTTTATAGAGGCCCATATTTTAGGGACACCAATGCTTATTTTAGTTATGGTGAAGTGGGACTTAAGAGGAAGGATTGCCCTCATAAACACAGTAAGAGTAAAGGTGGTGAGGGTGGGATGACTATCCCAAGTGTTAAAGGTGTGGGAAGAACCATGATGGCCCATGCTTGAGGAAGACCAATGCTTGTTATGGATGTAGGGAAGTGGGTCACAAGCTAGTTGATTGTCCATATGCTCGAAGAAGGTGTACGGGTGGTCGACCTTTAGATCAAGATGGTCATGTTGATCAAGGGGCTCAAGGAGGGGATGAGGTGATCTATGTTATTAGTGGTATGCAGAAGTTTCCTTTGACTTTATTGTGCATACATTGATGGGTCTGGTGTGCCACTATTTCTTTCATTATTCTTTTTGGTTGCTAGTGGGCTTCTTGTGTGTCCCGAGTTGTTATGTGAATCTTTGGTGTCTAGCCTTTTTGTTGAGTATATTGTTACTAGAAAGTTCATAGGTATTTTTCATGTTCATATTGCATTAGGTCTTGCCTTATGGTTTGTTGGAGTTGAGATAGAGGTTTGGATGTCATATTAGGGATGAATTAGTTGCATGCATATTATGTCCCCATGGATAGTAGAACCTATAGAGTTAGATTCTAAGTCCCTACTAAACCCGTCTTTGAGTGGGAGATTGTCTAGTGGTAGAAAAAGAGGTAGATCCATTTCTTGTACTTGGTGCACTTGATCTCTAAGGGTTACATCTTCATCTTGTGGGAGTTAGGAGTGCTAAACTAAGTCATTTATATTAAGCTATTTTGGTCATAGATGAGTCCTTGGTGTCCTTATCAGCATTCTTGAATTTGGAATAGTGTCTTTAGTTTGGTTAATGCGCCAGTTATGTGTATAGGTGTCATGAATAGGGTCTTTAAACCCTACCATGTTATGCTTATGATGGTCTTTGGTGGTGATATGTTGGTTGTCTTCGGGAGTGAGGAGAAGCATGCGAGTCATTTGAGGGTAGTACTACAAAGTTTAAGGAAGAAGGTTGGATGCTAAATTAGAGAAATGAGGATTTTGGGTTGTAATAGGTTTCCTTCCTAGTTCATGTGGTTCTGGGTGATGGCATTAAGGTAGACCCTAATAAAACGAAAGTGATTAGAGATTATACTAGACCGTTGAACCTATCAGATATTAGAGGTGTCTTGGACTTAGCGGGTATATCGGACGTTTGTGGATAGGTTTTCTTCTATTGATTCTCCTATAACTTAGTTGACCCAAAGTTAGGCTAATTTGAGTGGACCGATGAGTGTGAATAGAGTTTCTAAAACCTTGAAGGTTAAGCTTGTGTCCGCTCGTATCTTGGCTCTACGGGAAGGGTTGGAAGGATTGTTGTGTATTGCTATACCTTAAGAATTGGTTTGGGTATTGTTTTGATGCTAAATGGTATAGTGATAGCCTATTCTTCTATACAACTAAAGGTGCTTAGAAAGGATTACCCTACCCATGATCTTGAATTGGCCGCCATGGTATTTCCTTAAAAAATTTGGCGTCATTGTTGGTATGGGGTGCCTGTGGATGTTTTCACCGATCATAAGAGTCTCTGATATGTGTTCATTCAAAAGATCTTAATTTAAGGCAAAGAAGGTGGTTAGAACTTTTTAAAGATTATGACATGGGTGTGCATTATCATCCCGGTAAGGCTAATATGGTGGCTGATGCTTTGAGTAGGGTGTCTATGGGTATCCTAGCTTATGTTGTTGTTGGTGGTAAAGAGATGGCTAGGGAGGTCCATCGGTTGACTAGATTAGGGGAGGTTGGCAAAGGTTGATAATGGTGGTATTATGGTTATTGATGGTTCAAAAACTTTCTTGGTTGATGAGGTAAAAGCAAAGAAAAATCTTGAACCCTCCATGTTAGAATGGAGGCATTGGTGAGGGATGGCAAAGTGGATGTTTTCTCCCAAGGGAGAGATAGTGCCCTTAGGTACCAAGGTAGATTGTGCACCTTATGTCAATGGGTTGAGGGAAAAAATCCTTGATAAGGCCTCTTATTCTATTCACCCGGATGTGTATTGGTGGAGAGGCATGAAGAGGGACATTGCCAAATTTGTATCTGGTTGTCATAGTTGCCAACAAGTCAAAACCAAACATCAAAGGTCGAGTGACCTAGCCCAAAACATAGAGATTCCTACTTCGAAGCAGGAAGAAATTAATATGGATTTGGTGGTTGGGTTGGCAAAGACTATAAAGGGTTTTGATTCCATTTGGGTTGTAGTTGATAGAATGACAAAATTGGCTCATTTTCTACCAGTTAAGAATATATATATGGGGCTGAAGATTATGCTAGGATCGTATATCCATGAGTTGGTAAGGTTGTATATGGGGTCCCCTTATCTATCATACCATGCTTTACATTTTTTCAAGTTCCATTCAAAGTGGTCTTGGTACAAAAGTTAAGCTTACTATGACTTTCACCCTCAAATGGATAGCCAAACCGAATGAACTATCCAAACTCTTGAGCATATGCTTAGGGCTTGTGTATTGGAGTTGAGGGCTAGTTGGGATGATCATCATACATTGATTGAGTTTGCATATAAGAATAACTATCATTCTAGTATTAGTATAGCTCCTTTTGAGGTCCTCTATGGTAGGCGTTATAGATCATCGATTGGGTTGTTTGTGGAAGGAGAAGTGACGTTGATGGGTCCGGATCTTGTTATGGAGGCTCTTGAGAAGGTAAGAATGATTAGAGAAAGGTAAACCTATACTGATGCGGGGAGGAGAGACCTTGAATTTAAAGTTGGTGATTGGGTATATTTGAAGGCTTCACCCATGAAGGGTGTGGTTCATTTTGGTCAGAAGGGTAAGTTAAGCCCAAGATATATAGGTTCTTATAGTGTGATGAGGAGGATTGGCAAGGTAGCTTATGAGTTGGAGTTGCCTAGTGAAATGAATTTGGTTCATCTGGTGTTTCATGTATCCATATTGAGGAAATGTGTGGGTGACCCTAATGCTACTGTTCCATTGGATGTTAAGGGTTTTGTTAGGACAACTTGACATATGACGAGGTTCTGATTTAGATTTTGGATATACAAGTGAAGAGGTTAAGGAACAAGGAGGTGGCTTTTATTATTGTCCTTTGGAAGAATCGTGAAGTCAAAAATGTCTCTCAGAGAATCGGAGCGGGCATGGAGAAATATCCTATCTCTTTCATTCTACTCAAGCTTATAATAACACGCCAGGTCCTTTTATGTTTCCAAGTCTTATGCTTCAACCCCCATGTCATTTGCATGCATTCATGTTATTGTTGACAAGTTCATGATGATTTTTACACTTATGTTAAGATTTTGAAATTGGTGTGTAAGTGTATTATTGCATTCTTGTTGGGGCTGATTTCTTCATGATTACTAAAATGTCCCTAAAAGTTCTTGAAAATGTGCCTCGGAAGTGCTCGAAATCATAATTTTCATATATGTCAAAATCCATGCGTGATATCAAAAATCTGGCTTCATATTCTTGTTTAGGGGGTTAAATTTAGGGGGAGAAGGGTATAACCCTGATTTTGAAGCAATTGTACCGAATTTCAAAATTTCAAAGTTTGAAGAAAATAGTGTTAAATCTGTGTCTAAGGTGCGACGCGCCCCAGTGTATTTTTTTGTCCAATTTTTTTAGTTTGGTCTAAGACTTTTTGAGTATTGGGCCTAGGCCTTTCCATACGAGAAAATACCTATACTTAGCCATTTTCACTGTCATATCACTCAATAACATTCCCCAATACTCACTCAAACACTTAGTCTTATACTTCTCTCAAAATTCAAGGTCCAAAACCCTCTCCGGATCTAAGGATTTCCTCTCAAGCTTCAAGTCTCCATCTCCAATCTTTATCAAGATCATCTCCAAAGCTAAGGTATATGGGTTTCTTTCATGTGTTCCTTTCACCCATGATACCCAAGTTTCCTCTTACACTGATTTACATGATTTAAAGTTGATTTATAATTGGGTCTATCTTATTATGAAAATCACTACACATTATGTTGAAGCTCATGAAATTGTGACTGTTTTGCTATGTTTTGAGTTATGAAACCAAGGTCTATTATAAGGTTTGATGAAGGGATTTGACGTATATTGCTTGAGGGTGTTGCAAGGTATTGATGGTTTTAGAATGGATTCCCTTGCATAATTTCACTCTTGAATTGTATGATTTTACACTAGCACTATACATCTATCAAGTGTTTGATAAAATGTCCGATTACAGTTTCTTGAGGAATTGAAGGCTCAATGAATGTATTATGTTATGGTGATGAAAGAAAAGTATGTATATGATGTTATGATGATGATAGAAGGAAAGTATGTATATGATATTTCTCCATATTGTGTTGAATTGACTATAGCCAATTAAGGGGTATGCCTCAATCACCATGGGAGGTAGGGTATGACCATCCTTTAACATTTCAAGAGGTTTGTACCTTGGCACCATGGAAGGTAGGGTGTGATCATCCTCTAATCTATTAAGGGGTTTGTACCTTGGCACCATGGGAGGTAGGGTATGACCATCCTCTAACCTATTAAGGGGTTTGTACCTTGGTAACCTATTAAAGGGTTTGTACCTCAATCACCATGGGTGGTATGGTGCAACAATCCACTAGTATGGTCCATTTTCACACTTGTATTATAATATATGAAGCATGTCTTTACTACAAGCATCACTCATCCATGTCATCTTGTTATATATTGGTTTATTATTTAAATTATGCATACCAAATATGTCACTTATCTCTTTTTGCATTGCATCCTACAAACTTAGTACATTCAAATGTACAAACACATACTCTTGCGTACATGATATCACCATTTAGGAACTGATGCACAAGTTGATCATCCTCCTCCTCCAAGTGGCTAGTTCGGTACTACTCAAGCTAGTTGGTGAGTCCTCCACTTCGGGGACCTTAGTCTAAGTTTCTCTTATTATGTATTGAGACACTCTTCTTTACTATTTGCTTTAGCTATGAGGGTGAGTCCGGTTGCTTTGTCTTGGCCCACACTCTATCTATGTAGTAGAGGTGTTGTTGGACATGCTATGTATCTATGCTATGAGCTTTGACTCTATCGACTCTTGTTGTTCATGATATGAAAGTGTTCCCTTAGCCCCGGTTGTCTCAATTTACTATTTCTTGTTGTATTCTATTACTTCCGCGACTAAGGATGTGTAATGATATGCTACGGATTTGGGCTTCCTTCGGGTTCCCCATTCGTCGGTCACGTCTAGTCCCTAAGCTTGGGTTGTGACATACTCTTCTCATATACGTTTCATTGACATTTGGGGACTAGTGTTCCCAAAGGGGAGATATTGAAACGACCCAAAAAGTGCTCGGGTTTCGTAATTTACATACATCTAAAAATTCGTATGTGATTTCAAAAATTTGACTTCATATTCTCGATCAAGGGGAAAAATTGAGTGGGAAATGGGTCTAACCCCGATTTTAGAGTAAAGAATTACAATTTTGATTTTTTAAAAATCCCTTATCTAGTGTTTGTCCGCGATGGTGATGCGATGCGCCTCCATCGTGGACCAGTGTAAGAACTCCTCCATGATAGGTCCACATTGCGGATCAGACGCAGACCTGTTTTGTTGCCAATGATTTTTATCTCGGCCCAAGGCTTTTGGGTCTTGGGACTAAGCCTTCCCATGCGAAAAAATACCTATACTTAGCCATATTTCACCTTTATATCATCTAAGACATTCCCAAATACTCTCTTAAACACTTAGATAATATTTCACCTCAAAATTCAAGGGTCCAAGTCTCTTCCGGATCTTAAGGAATTCATCCGATCTTCAAGTCTCAATTTCACTCTTTACCAAGGAGTTCGCCAAAGTCAAGGTATTTGGGTTTCATTCATGGTTCCCTTTCACCCATGAAGTCTAAGCTTCCTTTTTATCTAAATTGATGATTTATAATTGATTTACTCATGGGTCTTACTTATTAAGAATTTGACTATGTTGGGGCTTCATGAAATTGTGACTGTTTTAGCATGTTTTGAGCTATGAATCGAAGATCTATTGTGGGATTTCATGAAGGGTTATGGTGTATACTACTTGAGGGTGTTACCAAGTATTGATGGATGGTTTTACAGTATATTTTCATGTATGATTTCATCCCTAAATTGGATGATTCTACACTAGCTCTACACAACCGCCAAGTGTTTGATAAAATATCTGGTTATGATTTCTTGAGGATTGAAGGCTCAATGCATGTCTTATGAGTTGAATGGCTTTTTGATGATGAAATGAATGTATGTATATGATATTCTCCTATATAGTGTTTGAATTGACCATGCCTGACTCAGGGGGTAAAGATCCTGGGTAACTATGTCGAGGGGTTTGTACCTTGACAACCATGTTGAGGGGTTTGTACCTTAATCACCAGGGGTGGTAGGCTGCGATGATACACCAACCAATCAAGGGGTTTGAACCTTGATAACTGGATTGAGGGGTTTGTACCTCAATCACCAGGGTTGATTGGGTGCAATGATCCACCAACCAATCAAGGGATTTGTACCTTGATAACCGGGCTGAGGGGTTTGTACCTCAATCACCATAGGTGGTAGGGAGTCAATACACCAACCAATCAAGGAGTTTGTACCTTGAAAAACTCTAAAGTATATAATGATGGTATCTTCTTACACATGTATTATATTCTATATAAGCATGATTTTACTTCAAGCATCATTCTTACATGCCATATTGGTATATGATTATTTATTGCCTATGTTATGCATTTTTATGGTGCTTACCACTTGTTGCATTTTATCCTACATACTTAGTACATTCAAACATACTAAGGCATACTCTATGCCTACATGATGTTACCATGTAGGAACCGGAGCTCCATTTGGCCATAATCCTCCTCCACTTGGCTTGTAGTATCTATTCAAGCTAGTTGGTGAGTCCTCCATTTCGAGGACAATGTCTTTAATCTTATGCTACGTATGAAGAATCTCTCTTTCTTTGATGTATTTTGACTATGAGGGTGAGCTCGGTCGCTTGTCTTGGCCCCCGCTAAGTATCTATGTAGTAGAGGTATTGTTGGATATAATGTATAGTTATGCTAAGTGCCTTGAATCCCTTGTCTCTTGATTTTTATTTTATGAAAGTTCTCCCTCAGTCCCTTTGCGCTTCTTTCCATTATTTCAATGCTATTTAATTTCTTCCAAGACCAAGGATGTGTAATGATATCATAAGAGGCTTGTTTGGGGTTCCTTTGGGTTCCCCATTCACCGTTCACAACTAGGACCTAGGTCCGGGTCGTGACAAAGATAGTATAGAGCACTAAGTTGTTAATGGTCCTCGGAGTCCAAAAATAGTGGGATAGAGCTTCTATAAAGAGTTTATGTGCTGTCAGTATGGGCTCCTATCAAGCTATAATTAATGAAGAAATTATGTAGCAACTTGCTCAGCTTCGCACAAGGATGGATGTGATAATAAAGCAGAACCAAGCAAGAGCAAATGTAGTGGTTCACCAACCCCTATGTGCACCCATGTATGAGGAGCCATACTATGATGAGAATGCTTGTTTTATTGTAGATCAGATGGGGGGTTTTTGGACCAACGCCCAAGGGTGCAATCAGGACTATTAGTGCCAAGGTCAAGGAAACCAAGGTCTAAACTTTGGTAAAGATAGAGCTTACAGGGATAACCACAAAGGATATTATTATAGAAACAGGGGCCCATATGCAGATTGGGGTCACAGAGAAGGCTTCAAAAATAGTCCTTATATGCCACCACACAACCGTGATGCAGTTGCAGGCAATTCCAAAATTGAAGAGATATTGGATTGCCGGTTGAAGTAGGATGAATGCAGGATGAGACTCTAAGGGGTATGAAATTAGATATTTCAAGTATTAATCTGAAAATAGAATTTCAATCTGTGGCTATCAAACAACTTGAACAACAGTTTGGTCAAGTGTCAACTCAGCTTAATCAGCGTCAGCAAAGTACACTGCTTAGCAACATAGTGCAAAATCCTAAAAACAAAGGCCAGTGTATAACAGTCACTACTCAGGGTAGAAAGAGCACAATTGACCCTCCCATGCCGGTTGATGTACAAGATGTTCGAGAGGAGATGGCTGCAACAAAGGATGTGGATGAAGAAGATGATAGTGGAAAGGCTGGGGTGAGTGAAACAGCTGATGTGCCATAGAGGTCCCATCCCTAGTTCTCCTCCCTCCTTCCCCTAGAGATTCAAAAAGAGGGAGGAGGAAGGCAAGTTCCTTCACTTTGTTTCCATGCTAAAGCAGTTCTCTATCAACATCCTTCTCATCGAGGCATTGGAGAAGATGTCAGGGTATCCAAAGTATATGAAGGACTTGGTCACCAAAAAGCGCACTATGAGTCAGGAGTTTTCTCAAGAGCTTCAACACTGCAATGCTATCACTACAAAGTCCTTGGTTCAGAAAAGAAAAGATCCTGGGCTTTTACCATACCCTGCACCATTGGAGATGTAGAGGTCATGAGGGCACTGTGTGACTTAGATGCTAATATCAAATGGATGCCACTTGAATTCTACAAGAAGTTTGGATTAGGATCCCCTACTCTTATTTACATGTAGTTGTTAATGGCAGATTGCACAGTGAAGAAGCCTGTGGGGATACTATATGATGTGTTGGTAAAAGTGGAAAAGTTCATATTTTCTGCCGACTTTGTAATCTTAGAATATGAGGTTGACTTCGATGTCCCAATCATCTTGGGAAGACCCTTTCTAGCCATTGGATAAGCCTTAATGGATATGGAAGCTGGTCAACTAAGGTTTACATTAAATGACGAAGAAGTTGTCTGCGATATCTGTCAATTCCTGAAGCATCCAGATGAGTTGAAGAGTGAAGTATGGGAAATTGGTGAACTCTAAGTAACCAATGTGTCGAAATCATGCTGCAACAATAAATCAGACGCTACTTAGGAGGCAATACAAGGTTTTTGATGTAATAGCATAGTTATAGGTTTATTTTCAATTTTTTGATTCATAGGTAGTTTATTTTCTTGTGTTATGGTTGTAATTTTAGACAGTGGGTTGGTTTCATATAGGGCAACAGTGTATTGTGTTAAGAGTAGGCAGGTATAGGAATAAGTCAGCCAATTTGGCTGAGAAGAGCTTCAAGTGAGTCTTTATGACTGCGTTTACGAGTTTTAAAACACTTTACAACCCGTACCCCAGCTCGTAGAGAATTCCAGTATATAAGACATTGTTCACTCACTCCACGACCCAACTTTATGATTCATAGATCAAACTATTGAGTCATGAATGGGGCTCGTGGATCCAAGGTAAGTTTTCAGCAAATTGTGCTAAGTATTGAGGGTTCTACAAAACCATGATTTATGAGCCATAGAACTGTCTATGGCCTATTATCAGGGTTTCGTAGGGTCTGGCCCAGTAATTTCAGCTGACTCGAGTCAAAGTATAAATACAGGGGTCAAATTATTTTGACGCTATATATTCCTTAATTTACAAAATCACCCAACCTACCCCACACCCTCAAATTTTAGACTACCTCCTACCACCATCAACCTAAATTCCGACAAGAATTTCGACTGACCTAGGGTTTTTCTTCTACTCACCCCCTTCCTCTACTTCAAGTTAAACTCAATTCTTGGTAAGTTTTTGGTTTTATGACAACCCTTAATTTGACTTGTATGAATGGTTGATATTATTTTAGGTATGGTGTTTAGGAACAAAATCATTGTTTGAATTTGATTGTAGTTAGTTGAAATTAGGTTGCCCATGCTTGATTTTTGTCTAAGTCCAAAATTGTGTGTTATGGCCTTGTGTAATGTTAATTGTTTTTTCCTATTTTGTCACTAACCTTAAGTGAATTTAATAATTATGATTGTGCATTGGTGGGTGATGATATAGGTACATGATATTGCTTGAATCAATTAGAGGTGGTCGAAACTGTAGGATAATTTATGCTAAATCTCTCTTGATGGGGTGTATGTGTGTTGAATATGTTGGGGGTGATAGGTGTAGTGTTGAAATCATGTGGGTACGAGTGTTCATGATTCAATGCTTATAATCTATTTGGTGAAAATGTCTTTCAGGGTCTATGATGGACTTAGAAACTCTGAGTTTTCTGGTTCACTAGTGGCTTTTATGACCCATGGAGCAATCCACGCAGTGTAATTGCTCCTCGTGCAAAATTCCAGAAACTTGATGTTTCTAAGTACCCATTAGACAAGAACCTCTATGGATCGTATATCACTTTACAACTCGTAGACAGTTCTCATAGATCCCTGCCTGAATCTAATTACTCACTAGAATTCTCTATGACAGTAGTCTATGACTCGTAATCACTTTATGAGTTGTACCTGGTATCATAGACTTTTCTAGTAGCTAAAATTGTTTGAACCACTAGTTTATGAATGCTGTTTATAGCTCATAGTTTTCGCTTTGCCCCGCAAAGATGCTTTTGTAAAACCCTTCTCCAGTTAAACTCAAATGAATTCTTGCATTTTTATTTTTAATTTGTGGACTAACCATGGTATATTTATGTCTATGGTACTATGACCCCTAAAGTTAAATGCACCGAGATCCAGGACACAAGGAGGAGGCTCAGGGATGAGCCTTCAGACAATGAGCATACCACAGTTGAGTGGTTTACTAGAGGTCTTTGATGTCACAACGGACCCAGAGGTGGCTACACCATAGACCAGGGCTGCTACCAAAGCTGGGTGTACTCAAGCTCCTATTGCTTGTGCTCCTCAGTCTGATGAGGGAGACAATGATGGGAGCAGGCTATCACAGATGACTCCATCTGGGGAGGAGTCTAGCTTTGAGGGAGGCTCTAAGGATAGATCAGAGGTAGAGTCTTCCGTCATACCATCATCATCATATGCACCGAATGCCTTCACTAGTTGGTGGTGCATCGAGGCATGTAGGAGATTTACAGAGAGGCCATGTAGTTGAAAGAGCGAGGCAAGCTAGTCTACTCCATCCATAAGGAGCCCTGAGTTATATCAGATGAACTTAGCCATGTCCTCGGCCTCCAAGATACGATGATTTGGTATGGGATTGACAGGCTCACACATACCCTTGGACGATACTCCATAACCATGGTGAGGGAGTTTTATGTCTCCTATGCAGCCACAATCCATCTTTATCTTCACAAGGGGAAGAAAGTGTTCGCTCATCCTAGACTGACAGAGACACGAAGGAGGGGATAAAGGGTAGATATAGCATCAAAGACCATCTGTCGTATGTTATTTGGTCCTGAGTATTATGCCTCCAGATCCACTGCAGAGTTTTACCATAGGGTGGGGCAGAAAAGGGACCCACTAGTGATATCCTGATCAATAAGCCATATTAATGAGATGGGTGGCTGGGTATATTCTAGAGCAGGGTCCATAACCTGCTTGGTTCGCCACTCACTCGGAGCCTATCGTTAAGGCTTCGCTCAGCTTCCTCGTCAAATTTTGGTGGCCTATCATTCGTTCGTGCATCCGTCTGACACTTATTGGTAATACTTTGATGCTAGAGCATCCAGTTTTAATCACCAACATACTAGTTGGCTATAATATTGACTAGGCCCACCTCATCGCTGAGCAGATACATGAGGCCACGCTGAAGAGGTCCACCTCCATCCCATTCTCGTGCTTGATCTATAGGCTCTATTTAGATTCTTGTGTGGAGATATTACACTCGCTGGACTGACTGATTGAGGCCCAACATACATTGGATCCCTACCTAATCAAGGCTGAATAGGACCCGGTGGTACTCTGGCAAGAATAACCTCCACCTATGCCCAAGATGTTCGCCCCAATGCCAACACACTGAGTCTTCTGAGACTGCTACCACTACTACTGCTACTGCTATAGAGGAGAGGCCCCCGCAGCCTGATGTAGTTGAGGAGAAGGGGCCCACTATTACCTATCCCGCACCACAGGCCACTACTTCACAACCTTATACCTCGAGGCATGATCTAAATGTTTACCACATCTATACAGGCCTTGGTGCAGAGGTTATCAAATGCTGAATTACAACTGACTTAGCTTATTCATTAGATCGGTCCATGGGTCTCCCAGGCTATGACAGAGTTGGAGGGTTATTTACAAGCATTCATGATCGCTACTATTGAGGACCGTATTTTCTACTATGGATGCCCGCGTCGACGCCTCCCAGGAGAGGGCATAGAAGAGATTGGGCGAGGCCCGACCTTCAGACTTGTCAGCCATACAAAAGGAGATCCAGTAGTTCTGCACTGACATAACATCACTGGCAGCACCAGTCACACTACCAGAGATAATATCTTCAGTGCTGATGTTTGATTTATTTACTCTTGAGGAGCCTTCCCAGTTTTCCCTTGGGAAGAGACCTTGCATGGATGATGATCTAGAGGAGAGACATGTATGTGTGTGGATGACATAGGAGGAGGAGCTCGAGCTTTCCTTGATGAGATCGAAAGAGGATGAGGACAGAGAAGGTGAGGGGTGCTAGCCCCTCCGGACAAAGAACTACTACTGAACATACCACCCCGTAGGAGAAGGGTGGACAAACTCAACCACATACTGGCGCCTAGTCACCCAGGTTTTTTTGACCCCTTATGTGTTATTTTGCTTGATTTTATGAATTGGGGACAATACACATCTTTTGCGATGGGGTGTGGGTAATTATGAGACTCAGTGAATTCTGAGTAGCTTATGGTCCATAACTACCCCAATTTTTGATATTGAGATTTTCTTGCCTCTGTTTTTTTCCCTGTGGATATTTATTTTCTGTTGAACTAGCACATTTAGGATGTTTGGATAATATTTGTAGCATATAGTAGTGGCATATATCATTTTATGTTTTGTTTGAAAAATGACACCCACCAAAAATTTTGATTATGTAGTTAGATAGTAACCATGCATGTTTAAGTGCCTAACAATATCTATTCTGATAAGTGAGGGTACATTGAGATAAAAAAACATGATATGTGAGTCTTTTGTTGTTAATGTTTGCAATGCCATGTGATTGTGAGCATAATTGGATAAATTCATGTATTTTGTGCCAATTCAGAACTTGCCCTATTACTCTAAGTTAGATTGTAGATTAATTGGATTAGGAAATGATCTTAGGCCATTGTTCTTAAATAGTCCACTTTAGCTTAAAAATAACAAACCAAATTAATGATATATCCCTTGTTCCTAATGTTTGAGCCTAACATGTACCTATTTTCTGAAAACACCTGATTAACCTAGCTTTGTCTAATGAAAAATCCTGAAATTGGCCCTGGTCTTGCCTTGAACATTATATACTTTGACTAAGGCAAAAAGCCTAAGTTAAGGGTGGCTACAAAAAATGGCCCTGGTTCAGAGGATGGATAGTGTGCATTTCAATACAGGCTAAAAGCCTAAGTTTAGGGTGGCTGGTGTAAGGGTAAAGCAAAAAACAAGGGGGTGAGTTAGGAATAGGAGAAAAAAGAGAAATATCATGTACTATGTGCAAGAAAAATGAAAGATACCTTAATTGAGAGTTTAAAAGCAAAATGAAGTGTCAAAATAAGGAAAAAAGCTGAATAAAATGATTAAAAAACACCCAAAAAGCTTGAAATAGGAAAATTTCAAGGAGGGCCTTTAGTCACTATTTTTCCAAAATGCCATACCAAAGCCCCATGAGCCTACATTACAAACTAAGAAAGTCCTAAAGTGATCCTAGTCTAATTAGTTGAAGGTCTGAGTCATGAGTATAGGGGAAAGCCTTTGGTATTAGTCATCATGCATGAATATCTTTTGTGAAAGTAAGTGTTTTTGCATAGTCCCAAGGTCAAATATGAACACATCATTGAGTGTCAAATATGAGACTTCTTTCTGTGAGGGCAATTGCATTGCTTTGTTAGCATTTGAATTGATCAGTGATCATGGACTATTGATAACCCCTTGGTTGTCATAGTTGAGTTGTCACATGCACCAGTTTGGATTGGTTTGCTAAATAGCTATCTGATCCTATTTTGAAAAGTTGGTATGGGTTTGTGAGTTTGAGATGTATGTGACATATGCCATTGAGTTGCGGTCTGTGTGTTACTGTATTGTTCTATATAGATTGAGTCAATCGCTTGAGGATAAGCAACAATTTTAAGTTAAGAGTGTTGATGTGCTGCCAAAATACAACACTTTTGATATGTAAAATTTAGGATTTTGTTTTTCCTCAATGCGATATTTGCTGGTTTTATGTGTTTTCGTATTTAGATTTGAAGGATTATAAGTAGCCGTGATTTAGGGAAAAATTACAAAAGTTGCTGGTTTTTGTCATTGTACAAAACTTTTCACAAGTTATAGAGCATTCTACGTGTCATAAATAAGTTTCATGAGGATTTCCAATAAGGGGTATTTGCTGAAGTTGAAGTCTATGAAAATGCTGATGTGTTGTGGAGCAGTTTACTAGTCTAGAATACCTTTCGTGCTCTGAGGATCAAAGAAGTGGACTTGCAGAAAAATTTTCAAAAAAACACCCTGTATAGGTAGTAAACCACTTTATGAGTCATAAAAGGGTGATGTACAACAAACAACAACATACCCCAGTGCCTCAAAAGGCTCCCGCTTATTGCAGGGTGAGGGGGGGTCGGATGTACGCAGCCTAA
>JAOTQR010002658.1:1629-16939 GCA_025774065.1 Solanum ossicruentum | reverse complement strand
ACATCTCCCGATGCTAGCATAGATGATTTTGAGAGGTGGATCCACCAGAGCCTTAGAACAGCACGACCAGTAAATATGACGGCCCTTTAGAAGGAGATCTAGTAGTCTGAGTTGATATGATAGTAGTATTGGTCATACCGATTGTATTCCTACTGATTGAGCCCATTGTACCAGTGGTGGAATTATTAGCTCTCGATGACCCATCACATACTTTCCTTAGAAAGAGGCCACGTATGGATGATCCAAACCTAGCTAGACTGCAGACAAGGTTAATAGAGGAGCATGGACTAGAGCTTGCCAGGATACACTCGAGGCAGGATGAGGAGATGAGGCAGGCTCATGAGCTAGAGAGGGTGAGGGGTGCTACCCCCTCTGATCATGCTCCTTCCACTGGTGAGGCCACCAAGAAGGTTGAGGTGGCCAGACTCAGTCAAACACCGGCGCGTAGGTGCCCAGGTATGTTCTCTTTGACCCCTATGCTTTATATTCTATTATTGTGCATTAAGGACAATGCAACTCTTTTTCGATGGGGTATGGGTAGTTATTAGCCTCAGTTAAATTTGTGTAACCTTGGCTTATAACTATCCCAAATTTTAAATTCTAGGGGTCTTCTTGGATGTGTTTGTTTTCCCTATGGATATTTAATTTCTGTTGAACTGGCATATTTAGTATATGTAGGTAGTATTAGTAGCGTGTAATACTGAGATCTATGGCATATATTAGTTTTTATGCTTTTATGCGGAAAAAATGACACCCACCAAAATTTTGTTAGTTAGTCTTGATAGCAACCATACATGTTTGATTGTATTGACGGTGCTTGTTCTGATAAGCATGGATGAATTTTAAAAAAAACATGATCTGAGAGTTTTTGTTGATAGTGTAATCAGTTCCATGTGAGTGTGAGCTTTCCTTGATAAATTCATATACTTTGTTTCAATTCAGAACCTGCCCTGTTACTCTGACTGAGACTGTAGGTTAGTTAGTTGGGAAATGATCATAGGTCATTGTTCATATTAGTCCACTTCGCCTAAATAACTAACCAAATATGTAATGCATTCCTTGATCCTAATGTTTGAGCGCATGTACCCTTTTCTTTATAAAAACCTAAGTTGACTAGCCTTATTAGATGTAGAATCCTAAAATTAGCCATGTTCCTTCCTTGAACATTATGCACCTGGACAGAGGTAAAAAGTCTAAGCTGATGGTGGCTACCAAAAGTGGCCCTGGTTCCTAGGTTGCATATTATGCACCTCGACTTAGGCCAAAGGCCTAAGTTGATGGTAGTTGGTGTAAGGATAAACACAAAATAAGGGAGAAGGTAGTGATACATAAAAAGGGAATAAAAATGTATTTTGGATGCAAGAAAAATGAGTGATGCCTAATAAATAAGCTGAAAAGAAAATAATGTGAAAACAAAAGACAAAAAGCTGCAAAATAAGAATAAAGAACCTAGAAAATCTTGAAATAGGAAAAAGGGAGAATGAGGTAAAAAATGACAGTGTTTGGTAGGGCATAAGTGTAGAAAAATGTAGTATTAAGAAGGAACTTTCATTATTATGTTCCCAAAACATCATACCAAAGCCAGTTGATCATACGTTACAAGCCAATAAAGTCCTAAAGTGATCCTAGTCTAAGTATTCAAAGAAAGTAGTCATGAGTATAGGGCCAAGCATATGATATTGAGTATGGTATTTGAATGTCTTTTGTGAAGTGGGTATTTTGCACAATCCTAAGCAATGAACTTGAAAATACCATCATGATAAGGATATGGGACTTCTTTCAAGGAGGGTACTTGTATTTCATTGTTGACATTGTACTAACTCATTGATTGTTGCTTGTTGATAATTTCCTTGCTTGTCATAGTTGCTCTGTGACATATGTTGATTTGTATTGGTTTGTTTGATAGCTACCTGATGTGCTTTTAAAGTGGTGTGGGTATCTATACTTGAGTTTGATATGATGTATGCTATTAGATTGAGGTTTGTATATTACTTTACTACTTATGTTCATTGAGTTTGTTGCTTGAGGACAAGCAACAATTTTAAGTTGAGGGTGTTGACGTGCTGTCATAATACAACACTTTTGATACTTAAAATTTGGAATGTTGTGTATTCTCATAGCGATGTTAGTAGATTTTATGTGTTCTTGTATTTGTTTGTAGGATTATAAGGTTGGCTTTATTTTTGAGCTAAGTGTGGAAAATTTGTAGAAATTGAGATTTTACGAGACCCTTTACGAGCTGTGGAAAATTCCACAAGCTGTAGAATTGGTTTTGTACATAGTTCCAGTGAAGGGTGATTTTCTGAAGTAGAGTTTATCAACATGCAGACTCGCCATAGAAGATTTTATGAGTGGTAGACTTGGTATCGTGCCCTGAGATTCATAAAGTGGGGAGTTGCTGAAAAGTCATCAGAAGAAACCTGCTATACGCCATAACACTTTATGTGGCCCTTATATGGATGTCGTAGAAGTTCTCCCAAGAATTGAAGATGAGGTCCACGAAGCCCCATCTATGGGTCATAAGATATTATACGGCCCGTAGACATGCCCGTAGAGCCTGCCAACACACTTTTCCTAATTCATTTTGGTTTTGTATTTTAAATATTATAAATAGGTTTTTAGGCTATTTTTCATAAGAAGAGAGACGGAACATGAGAGAACAGTAGATCACTTGAGAGAAAAGTTGTGAAATATTATTTTGTGCTTTTAATTCAATCTTGTGATTCTTAGTGAAGAGCTTTGATTCCTTATTCTTAATTCAATTGTGTAAGTGCTAAATTATGCTATTTGAATTCATGATTCTTGAATCTACACTAATAATGAGCAGCTAAATTCACAACTAGGATTATGGGAACCCTGAAGAACTAACAAGGTGAAATCGAATAAATAGTAATTCTTAGAAAATGTGCATACATGTATTAATGAATTCTCTTCACTTTGAATGCTTTTTAATGGTGGCCAACATTAGAACTCGCCTAGTATTATTGATTGGAATAAGGTAGTAATGAATAGGAAAAGAGATTAATTAATAGGTTCGATTGATGTTTCTCGGTTAATCACCCAAACTGGGCCAAGGGGAGGTCGTAATGGATAAATAGGTAAAGGTTAGTATTTCACACTATGGGGATAGATCAAATCATGCAGTGAAATTTATCTCTCACCTGGATCAAAGGGTTTGGTAAACTTAACTTATCGTTCTGCTTGTTACACACTAGAAAAGGATTCAATTATTTGGTAATACTAAGTTAGGGAATCACGAGGAACATAATACCCTAGTTACTCTTTATATTGATTTCACACTTGTCTTAGTTTAGGATTGTTTTTCATAGTTGTGACAAACCCCTCCCCCTTGGAGATAAGTAGGTTAATCCATACAAATTGCTTTAAATCTTCCAAGTCTACCATATTCCTTGTGAGATCGATCCTAACCTTGGTTAGGTTATATATCTTGACAACGACCGCTTTAGCCTTCAAAAATGAGGTGTAGCTTGGGCGACATCAGGGTAAGCTTCCAAAAGCTCAAAGACTTGTTGACTTTAGCATCGATTCTTACTTTGATCGAAGAGGGAGCACCATTAGTATATTATGATGCTTTTGGTGTGGGTTTAGGTGGTGTGTTGATGCAAAGTGGAAAGGTGATAGTCTATTCTTCTAGACAGCTGAAGGTACATGAGAGAAGCTACCCTACTCTATGACTTGGAGTTGTCTAAAGTGGTGTTTTTATTGAAGTTGTGCAGATATTATCTTTATGGAGTGCATTATGAAATCTTTACAGACCACTGGAGTCTTACATACAACATTTCTCAACCTAATCTAAACATTCGACAACGCAGGTGGTTGGAGTTTCTTAAGGACTATGATATCTCTATTTTATATCACCATGGAAAGGCCAATGTGGTGGCAGATGCTTTGTGCTGGAAGGCTACTAGTACAGGTAGTCTAGCATTTTTAAGGGCTGGGAAGAGACCCTTCGCTTTGGAGGTTCAGTCTCTTGCTAGAAAGATGGTTCATTTTGATATTTCTCATTCTCATAGTGTTTGGGCCTTAGTTAAGGCTAGATCTTCCTTGTTTGGTCAGATATGTGCTCACTAGTTTGAGGATCCTATATTGTACATGATTCGTGACTAGGTGTTTAGAGGTGAAGCCAAGGTGGCTATTATTGATTATAATAGTATTTTGAGAGTTAACGCTAGAGTTTGCATGCCTAAAGTTGGGAATTTTTGGTAAGATTGTTATTAGAGGAGGCACATTATGCTAGATATTCTATTAATTCAGGTGGGGTAAAGATGTATCATGATCTTAAACAAAAATTTTTGTGGCTTAGGATGAGAAGGGACATAGCCGAGTTCATCGAAATGTGTTTGAATTGTCAACAAATAAAGTATGAACATCAAAAGCTTGGTGGATTGATGCAAAGAATGGTTATTCTCATGTGGAAGTGGGAGAGAGTGACTATGGATTTTGTTACAGGTTTTATGGCCTTGGGCAAGTTTGATTTAGTTTCAGCGGTCATTGATCTAACCAATTTGACACACTTCTTACTAGTGAAGACTAGCTATAGTGTGGAGTCGTTGGCTAGGTTGTATATCTGGGACATTGTCAGATTACATGGTGTGCCAGTGTCTATAGTATCAGATAGAGGGTAAGTGTTCACTTCTCACCGTTAGCAGGCTATGCAGCATGGTTTGGATACCAGAGTGGATTTGAGTTCTTCTTTTCACCCTCAGATTGATAATCAGTCAGAGCGCACTATTCGGACATTGGAGGACACGCGTAGTGCCTGTATTATTGATTTTGGAGCCCGATCGGACCAGCACTTACCATTGGTTGAGTTTGCATATAATAACAATTACCATTCCAAGATCTAGATGGCAACTTTTGAGTTGTAGATCACCCATTGTATGGTTTGATTCAGGTTCAAATAAGGTGTTGGGTGTTGATTTGCTTGAGGATGCCATGGACCGAGTTCGACTGATTTAGAGTATACTTTTGACTGCCCAGAGTCGCTAGAAGAGTTATGCTGATAAGATGGTTAGGCATTTTGAGTTCTTTGTTGGTGATAGTGTTTGACTAAAGGTTTCACCAATGAAAGGTGTGATGAGATTCGGTGAGAGGGGCAAGCTTAGTCCCAGATTTATTTTCCCTTTTGAGATTTTGAGGAGAGTGGTTGAGGTAGCCTATGAGTTGGCTTTATTATCGAGATTATCTTCTATTCATCCTATTTTTTTATGTTTCTATGCTTTGTCTGTACATTTCAGATGAGTCCAATGTGATTTCTTATGAATTTGTTGAGTTAGGTCGAGATTTGTCCTTTGAAGAGGAACCTATAACTATTTTGGATAGGAAGACCTGGAGATTGAGATCCAAAGATATACCTTCTGTGAAGGTCCAGTGCCGATATCGATCTGTTCATAAGGCTACTTCAGAGTTGGAGTCTAACAAGTGGGTGAGATATTCTAGCCTTTTTTAGGCTTCAGGTACTCCTCTTTTTCTTATGTTCGGGGATGAACATTCTTTTTGGTGGCGAATGATGTAATGACCTGGTTAGTCATTTTTGGCATTATATATGAAATTTACTATTTTACCCTTTCATCAGTTGCTTTGCACCTATTTTGAACTATTTGAATGGTTGGAATTGTAATGCTGAGTTATAAATATTGAAAATATGAATTTTGGCATTTTTGGAGGATTAAGTTATTGAAAAGTGACTGTTTGTGTCATTCTAAGTTTCAATAGTCAGATCAGGGATCTGTCAACTTCATTAGCTCTACAATATCAAAACTGAACTATAAGAAGTTGCAGAACTAAATTTGGAGTTAAAATGAGATTTTTAGGCCCAAAGCTATGTTTTTATTTGTTATCGAAATCAAAGTTTGACTTTGGTCAACATTCAGAGTTTGGAAGCTCGAATTGAAATTTTAACAGCTCCACTAGTTTTGGATGGTGAAACTCATGCTAAAAATGGTCTCATTATAATTTTTAGAGTTGTTGAGAGCAGTTTTGGTATTTTAAGTTTTAAACTAGTTTATTGGACTTGCATTGGTAAATGTGTTGTAGAGACTTCGGAATCAAATTATGATTATTTCGTTGAGTCCAGATTGCTAATTCTAGTATGGATACATATTTGGTTTGTAAAATTTTGATTTCGGGTGAATACCGAGTACTACTTTCAAGTTTTCGATGTTGGCTGATTTTGCTGGTGCATAGTTTTCGGTGCAAATACTGTTCTCTGTGCTTACAGACCTAGTCACCATGTTCGCAGAGAGTTGGGCCTGGTTAGGCTCCTCATTTGCATACCTCGTCCCTGCATTCGCGGAGAGTTAGGCTCCAGCATTCGCGGACCTAATCCCGCGTTCGCAGAGAGCATTTCATTGTTCTATTTTTAAAATCTGAGAGACACCATTTTTAACTATGTTCTAACTTCCAAGTTTTTTTAGGAGATTTTGATGAAAGAACATCAAATTTTTTGTTGGGTAAGTGTTTTTGCAATTATATTAATCATTTTCCATAAGTGTTGTCATGTTTTGATCCTAAATTTCATGATTTAAATGTCCTAAAATGTGGATTGTTAGATTACAATTTCTAAATTTTAAATATTGCTTTCTCACTCGTTTTAAACCCAATTTTAGTGAGATTTTCACCCGCGGACTCCATTTCTCAGGTATAACATAATTTTAAAGTCAATTTCTAGATTTGAAAACTTCAGAATTTAGTCCTAAAACTGACCATTTTGCCCCTAAGCCCAATCTATGCCAATATGGGTGTTGAAATATTCTCTTGATGCGTAGCATTCATTTTTTTTATAGTGGTTGATCGATCCATGGATTGTTTGGAGGCCTAAGTCGATTAAAACCTTATTTGAGTGCGGTTTTCGGCATTAAGGTTGGTTTGACTAACTCTTGGAACTTGATTTGAGTTATTGAGCATGTTTATGTAGTAATTGTAAGATTTGGGTTGACGTGTGAGCCAAGGTCATGATATGCTTGATTCTTGATGAAAGTGTGATTCCAATTATGTCAAAAATTGAGTAAGTGGTGATCCTTTTGATAAATTGAGATGAAACCTTTGGTTCTGACATATGTTGGATAGTAATGTGATAATATGATACTTGTGACACCATTTAGGTGAAGTACGTGATAAATTGATAGTAATTGCGACACCATGGTTATATGATGAGCATAATGTGGGACTTAAAGAGTCCAATTTCCTTGATGTTTTGATTATTGATGAGATAGAGATGATAAGATATTAATGGTTGACCTTGAGGTACTAGAGGAGGCACTTGGCATAGCCCATGATTTCATGGCTACTTTATATTTCATCCTCAGGCCTTATTGCATATGAATACTCGAATTGTGGTATTAGCATATATACATCTCATATTACGCCTGTACCGCTGAGACGCTGAGATTTTGAGATAGTCACACTACTTGAGATCTAGTTGCCGACGCTAGAGTCTGTCGAGGCACATCATGTTGAATATACCTCTTGTTACTCCCATTTGGCATACAGTGCATCTATATTTCATTGGCCCCTTGATAGCTATTTTATTATTTGACATCTGCTTAGTGGCACTAGAGTCTGCCAAGACATACTACATTTGATATACGTCTAATTATTGTTTTTAAGCATTTATACATTGTTTAGTGGCGCGAGAGTCCACCGAGGCATGTTATCATTGTTATGCATCTATATATTCTGATATTGACATGTATTCCTTTTTATATCTCTCTACTGGCGCCATCATCCACTGGGGAATCATTGGTGCCAGAGTCGATCATGGTACTATAAACCTCTCCATCGGGTGTCATTGGTACCAACAACAATCGTGACACTTAAGAGACCTCATATATATCTTATGAGAACCCCAGGGGTTCTAACTTGTAGCTTAGGTCAGTATATGTATGCATATGGGTACCAGAGCCCCAAAAGTATCATCGGCACCAGAGTCCGCTGATATATGGTCAAGCAAGATCACCATGTTTTCTACCTTTTAGCTTCAACTCAGTAGATGTATACACCGGCACCAGCGTCTATCGCATTTCCTCCTCCTTAATTTCTTCCATACATTGCATATACATTGCATCTTTGACTATCACTAATATTTTATTCTATTGGTATGTATATGGTTTACATTGTGTACTAACCCTTTTGTTGTAAGTAATAGTATTCTCCGTAATTGTAGACTCATTCAATTTCTTGCCTAGTCGGTTGAACCTATCGGGTACATTTTGGTGTACTCACCTCTACTTTATTTCCTCCTAGCAAATTGAGTACAGTTTCCTGCTCAAGGTAGTTGATCACTCTAGTTGAGCTATTCTACTTCCATCAACATCTTACTGGTAAGGCTCAGACTTCGATTTGCCATGGATCTTTGGATTCTCTTTATTGTTTTCTTTAAGATGTTGTACCAAATGTTATGACATAGTCTTGTATCTTATTATAAGACATTTGTATTTACCTTTCGTACTATTTAGATGCTCTTTTACTCATGACTCCAGGTTTTGTGATATTTAATATTACATTGTGTTGGTTTATGCTTTAATTCATTCTTCTTAGTCGCGATCCATTTTGGATCGTGACATCACCGAACCATTTGGTGGTACACCGACTTGGGACCTTCATACCACCTTTTTTGATAGTAGCTGAAGCTTTTCAGGGCCATTCGATGGTCAAATTGACCATCACCTTTTTTGACAATCGAGACAGGCTTTAGTAAAATCTTCATAACTTTTTACTCCGTACTAAGAAAAGGCTAAAAGAGATACATTGGAAAGCTAATTCAAAGAACTATAATTTGGTAGGAAGTGAGTCACCTAATTCATTTATATGCCAAAAGATATGACAATTTGAAGTCGATCCTCGTATGAACTCATACTAAAACTTGCCCAATAGGTATCCTTTGGACTTGGCTCGATGTAAGAGATGCCTTATGACCCCATACCACCTGTAATACACTTTGAATACCTAATTTTTTATCCCACCACATTAGAAGTCATCAAGTAGATCCCATACGCATATAGGGAACGACTCAGGTCTTAGCGTAAGATTTAAGGCATTGCAATATCTCCCCTTGGAAAAAAATTCTTCCTCGAATGTTGTTGACATGTGCTCAAGAAGGGTTAACAAACAAATTTCAGCCCCAAATGAATCCATTGATGTAATTTGAACATCATTTTAATGAAATATCAAACGTATGCTTCAAATACCATCAAAAAGTTTACCATAAGTATCTCTGCATGCAACATGACGTAAAGGGTAGAAAAACAAGATTTAATGTCTTTGACATGATTTACTCATTATCTTAGGCTTGAGCAGTGTGCAAATAATAAGTATATCATTTCTTCATATCTGCTTTCGCTGCCAAAGTAGCACATTCATCTTGTTGGTTCCTTCAACGAACCTTAATGGTTTCTACATCTTTGTTCCTCAATCTCTTCACTTGTTTATCCAATATCTCAACCAAAACTTCTTTATATGTCAAGTTCATTTCCACATTCACCACCTCCAAAAACTAGATGAACCATACTCATCTACATAGGCAACTCCAACTTATAAGAAACCTTATTAAAGCGGCCCATGATTTTACAAGGTCCTACATACCTAGATATCAATTTACTCTTCTTTCCAAGCCAAACAACATCCTACATGTACGAAACCTTTAAATACACCCAACATCAACCTTGATCTCAAGATCCCTCCTCCTAATGTCAGAGTAGTACTTTTGCCGACTCGGAGCCATTCTTAATCTCTCCTTTATCAACCTCACTTTTTCCAAGGCTTCCAAAACAAAATCCAAACCAATCAAGGCCATCACTCCTACTTCAAACCACCCTATAGGGGATCTACACCATCTTCCATACAATACCTCAAATGGTGCCATCCCAATGCTAGTATGATAGTTATTATTGTAAGTAAGCTCGATTACTGAAAGATGTTCATCCCAACTACTCTTAAATTCTAACACACAAGCTCTAAAAATATCCTCTAGGGTTTGAATGGTCCTTTTGGCTTGACCATCCATTTGTGGGTAGAAGGTCATGCTAAGCTTGACTTTAATATCAAGGCTTCTTTGGAAAAATCTCCAAAGGTGAGGTAAATTGGACACCATGGTCTGAAATAATAGACAATGGAATTACTCTTCGGCACCATAGGTTGTCTTAACTGGTAGAAAGTAAGATGAATTTATCATTCTGTCAATAATAACCAAAATAACATCAAAATGATTCTTGGTAATTGGGAAACCAATCACAAAATCCTTATTAATTTCTTCCCACTTCCAAGTAGGAATTTCTATGTATTGGGATAGGCCATCTGACCTTTGATGTTTGACTTTGACTTGTTGATAATTTTGACATCTGGCGGAAAACTTTGCAATGTCTCTTTTCATATGACCCTACTAATATACTTCTCTCAAATTCCTATACATCTCTCTAGAACTAGGGTGAATGGAATAAGGTAGATTTTGGTCTTCTTCAAAAATCAAGTCCATCGACCCACCGATATTTGGCACACACAACCTACCTTGGTGTCTAAGGACTCTCTCTCACCCTTAGGAGAAATACCCTCTTTTACCAACTATTTCAATTCAACTATGGAAACATCAAGGTCTTGCTTGAATTTGACCTCTTCAACCAAGTAAGATTTCAAACCATCTTGAACCACCTTACCTGCTTCTTCAGCTTCATCCAACCTAACTCCTAACATGGCCAATTGATGAAAATATTTTGCTAACTCCTTATTCCCACCATCAATGTGAGCTACACCCTCCTTGAATAACCTACTTAAAATGCTAGCCTTAAAACTAGCTTCGCCCGAGGTGGTACATCATACCAATGTCATAATTCTTTAGAAAATCCGACTATATCCTTTGTCTTAGAGGCAAGTCTCTTTGGTTAAAAACATATTACAACATAAAACCTATAGCAACACACTAGGCCTTATGAATTGCTTCTTCAAAATAAGTCTCTCAATTGATGCTTTAATTCTTTCAACTCTATTAGGGCCATACAATAAGGAGGAATATAGATAGGTTGAGTATCAGGGAGGAGACCTACACCAAAATCTATTTTCTTTTAGGGAGGAACACCAAGGAGCTCATCAGCAAAGACATCAAAAAACTCATTGACAACAAAAATTGACTCAATAGAAGGAACTTTGGACTTAACATCCCTAATCCTCACAAAATGATAAATGCAACCCTTAGCAAGCAATTCTTAATCCTTAATACAAAATATAAACTTACCCCTTAACTGTCGAATCCTAACCTTCACACTCAAGGAAAGGTCATTAGGGACTTAAAACCTAACCTTATGAATTTTGCAATCAATGGAAGCATGATAAGCATGTAACCAATACATCCCAAGAATAATATCAAAATCTACCATGTCAAGTTCAACAAAATTACAAGGCAAAACTTTATGCAATACAGACATGGGGCAACCTCTATAGACTCCTCAAAGAACAATAGACTCAGTAATGGGAGTAGACACCAAATATGGTTCAAAAAACAATTTGAGACACCTACTTAACCTACTAGCAATGAATGGGGTAATGAAAGATAAGGTGGCACCTAAATCTAATAAAACATACACATCTTAAACCTTTAATATATTAGTGACAACATCACGAGTCTCCTTAACCTATTGTCCAGCATGTAAAGCATAGAATCGGGAACCACGTAGACCACTTCCTAAAGTTTGGGAACCTTCTTGCACTTGCCCTCTTGGAACTATTTGACCTTGAGGACACCCTTCCCCATGTTTGGTAGCAATATTATGACACTCGGGGATTTTGTGCCCCATTATTCCACAACAAAAACAAGCACTAGATCATTTCCCACAAATACCTTTATAATGACTAGACTTTGGAAAAGACTTAACATCATGAAGTATATTGATTCCATCCATTTTTGACCAAGGAACCTCACCATGGGCACCTCCACGAGCTGTGGTCCTTACCATGGTTAGTGAAGAGGGCTCATGAGAAAGGCCTGGCCAGTGCTCACTCTATTGTATCTAAGGAGACCACCATGACCACTTGTATGGTCCGTACAATCTCCCACGACCCATGGTGGTGTTTCCATGAAGAAGTTAGACAAACTTTTGTCTAAGTTTGGATCACCGCCTTGAAACTTTAATCTTTGTATGAGTACTTTTACGAACCACATGGCTTATGTGGAAGCAACCTTGGTTGATTTTTCCATGTATAAATGTTCTATCCCAATATTGAGGGACCCTCTATGGACAATTTTACTATCCTTGGACCCTTGTACGGCCCTTTGGACAGTTTTACGGAAGGCTTGGACACAATTCAAGCTTGTTTTACTAATGGACTTCTCGTAACTTTGGTTTACTCCAAGGGTATTTAATGACTTCTCACCTATCCTTAACCCTAAATCAGCTTATACTCCTTCATTACTATCATTGTTACTATAACGCTTAGCTTCTCATTCATTTATTCAAACGCTTTCCGAATTCTTTTTTCAAGCTCCAATATGAAGAATTCCCATGGAACCTTCAAGCTCAAACTAAATTCACTTTTAAGCCTTTAATATGAGCTTATTTATGTGGTTTAGTGTCATCATGGATCTCCTTCATCAAGCCAAGTTCAAAGGAATTCCGTTGGCTAAGTTTTTCACGTGAACCGATAGAAGGGTCAACTTTAAATGGTCATATCTCTTATCACGAAAAAACCTAGATGGACAACAATCTATCAAATTGAAGCTCATTGAATTATCTTTCCAACACATCCAGTGTCAAACAATTCTGAGTTTGGAGTAAGAGGTTATGCCCATTTTTGTAGAAGCTGTAAGTGCTAGGACAGTGTGCTTTTGTGAATCATGAAAAGCTTCATGAATGTGAAGCCACTCAATTTCTGGATAAAATTCTAAGGCTCATTCTAATGAGGTGTTTTTGAAATTTTGGCCCATCCCTAAGTCACTTTATGACCTTTATACCCCCATTTACATACATAAACATCTCCTATACTAAATTTAACCTCTCATTCAAGCTTTACACTTAGCTCACTTCATCACTCTTAAGACTTTCTCTCCGAGCCACTTATTCAAAGGATTCAAGCTAGGATTCAATTGGGGTTTTCAAGCTAAAATCTTCTCAAATTCATCTTTCTAAGTAAGGTATGTGGGATTGATTCATGGTTCCTTTCAACCATGATGACCCCAAACACTTCCTACTTCTTAAATTATGAATTTCAATCTTACTTTGAAATGGGTCTTTAAAATTAATGTTGATTAGCTTTAATTGAGATATGTATTGTATTTAATTGGTTCTTTAAAAGTGATTTAATCTCTAATATGTTGAATTACATTGATATTATGAAGGTTTGGATATGCATGTCCCTTTTAAATGTTGCATTTAGACATGGGTAATCTCAAGTATGTTTTAATTGTGAGTTTCTTCTTGGATTTACTTTGATTTAATCTGATAATGTTATTTCGAATATGAAACTCTACTGCTCATGTTATTCTCTCATCATTTGTGGCATATGCATGCATGAACGTTGATTTTTATAAAGATTATGATGTGGCTTAATGCCTAATTATATTTATGACTATGATTTTAAGGAAAGTATGGTGATGATATGGCTCTTTGAGTAATTATGGATGTTTACACCAATATGTACAAGTATGAATGAGAAATTCCTATTCAAGAGAATATGAAAAGAAGTGTGATTTGACTCTTTAACTTAAGTATGCATGAATATGAAGTATGATTTTTCTCATTAGCCAAAGTATGCATGATTGTGAAGTATATTTGGCTTTTAAGCTCAAGTATGCATGGAAATAATTTGAAAAGATTTATCCCTCATTTGAAAGCACGTATATATATATATATATATTATTATGGGATGATGACTTAGCACCAACTAGAATTGTGGGAGGGGGTCTATCTCGAAGGGTCCAGTACCTAAGTCCTATAACGATGTGCTAGCGTAGGTTCATGTTTATTCCCTTTAAAAGGATGATTATGTTATGTTCATAGAAATCCTTTTAAGCATATGAGTTCGTAAGAGTGGTGACCATCATGCCGAAAAGATGAGTTCGTAAGGTATGGTATGGGCTACCTTTAACAAGTAGTCCACTCTCATCTCGTTGCGTAGAATTATGCATCGACCGATTCAAGTAATAACTCACATGAATTTTTGATGTCAGTTAAGATCTCATCTCGGTTATGTTTGAAGTATTATGGCATTTCATAATCATGGATTTCATGGTATATTTATATATTATTCTTTCTTATATACTTTCTTCTATATATATGTGCCCTTATCATCTAACATTGATATACAGGTTTAATGAATTCATTTGAATTGCATGCCTACATTCTTAGTACATTCAAAAGTACTAATGCATACTCTTTTGCCTATATAATCTAACCATGTAGGGTCCGGAGACTATCTTCATCCACCTCTTCATGGTTAAGTTGGATTGTGAGATTGCTAAAGGTGAGTCCTTTACTCCAAGGACAATACCCACCTTTTATCTACCTATAATATTATATTCACTTATGTTTTTACTTTGAGGGTGATCCTAGGACATGTCTTGGTCACCTCCTATTCCACGACTTAGAGGCATTGTTAGACATCATGTAAACTCTATGTAAGGGATTGGTATATGTTATTCTATTTAGTTATAGAGACTATAATTATGGCTACCTTTTGATGTTGATTATATGATGATATGCTTATAATGAGATGTAGAAATATGGAAAGTTCTAAGTCCCTTCTATCTCCATAGCATAAGTCATACTTACCCGCCCCTAAGTTCTTATATGTTACATGCTATATGAATCTATGCAAATACCTATCCTTGCGACATCCCCATGGTGTGAGTCATACTTACCCGTCCTTTATAACTATGTGTTTATTGCTTAATCATGTGCTTATGAACCGATGATGTGTATGTGAATGGTACGAGGCTTGTTTGGGAACTCTCGGGTTCCGTTTTGCCATGTCACTCCTAGGCCCAAGGCTCGGGCCATTACTGAGATGGTATTAGCACTAGGTTTACAAATGGTCCTTAGAGTCCAACACATTGCATCAAGTAGAGTCTTACTCATGGGTGTAAAATGCGCCACATGTATGGGAAGGAGGCTACAAGTCATTTTAGGAAATATTTCACCTTTTCATGATTCATATCATGCTAGGAATGTATCTTAGGTTTCTTATCTCTATCCCTCCCTACGAATAGGGAGAGTTACTTTGGGCCCATAATGTAATCTACACAAGGAAGATATTATAGTTGATTGTATAGATGAGGTCAAAAGGGAGTTGGTGAAGGATGTGCACT
>JAOTQR010002648.1:0-18987 GCA_025774065.1 Solanum ossicruentum | reverse complement strand
AACATTCACATCTAAAAGTAAGTATCACTTTGATATCAATAACAAATAATCACTATTTCACATATAATAAATCTCCATCATTAATTCACAAGTCAAATATCACAATAGGATTATTACCTAATTCATATCAAATACTATGTAAATCCATCTCTACCCCAAAATACTCAGTTGTAGACATATTGAAGCATTCGAGGTTCAACATATTTAACAAAAGGTTAGAAATCCACTTGCCTTATATAAAGTCTTGAATCATATCAATTCCGAAGCTTTTCCCTTTTTATGACACTCTAGTTCACCAAAATATATTCAAATATAGCATCATAATTATATAATGAATCTAACGATATTAAAATCAATTAATTAGGTGAAAAGGGTAAAATGGTCCAAAAATTTTCGTCATTGGAAAATATCATCGGAATCTGAAAATTTATACATGAAAATGTTTCCCAAATGATTTTAAAAAATTAGTGGTGAAAACCATTTCAAAAATGGAGCTAATATGAGGAAGAAATCACATGTTAAATTTTTCGGAAATAACAACAATGCAGTAGCAAAAATCACGATTTTTACCTCAAACGACGCACCAAAATCAATTTCGAAAGCTCCCAGGTTCTTCTTCTCAGAAAATTATACAATTTAGCCTTTTGAACCACTCAAATAGAACTAATATTGAGAGAGAAATTTGAGATTGAAGTTGGAAAAAATGTGAATTGCTGCATAATTCTACAGCTTTAAAGGTTGGGGACGGGTTGACACATGGCAGAATTCTATTGGGCCACATCATCCGCCAGTTTCAGCATTTTCAGCAGTCTCTCGAACTTAAATTTGATGCTCCGACCGTATCCAAGGTTAAAAAATACAATCCACATATGAAATCTGATCGAAAATGACATTCTGGACTCAATGGTGTGGTCAAAATTCTCATAGTAGGCCATTATATTCCAATGTAGGTCCCATTTCGCAATGTCGAAAACCACCAAGGGGGTCAAAACTCACTCGAAATCCCCATGAACTGAATGAAAGGTCCTCCTAGCCCAAACTCAACATTCCAAATCCAATGACAATATCAGGATTTGCAATTGAGGCCTCCTTGACCCAAAATCTAAGAAAGCTCATTTAAACTAGTGTCGGACTCTAAAACTCAAAATATTCTCAGATGCTCTAAAAATTGCAACGGAACCATTTCTAGCTTAGTTTGACCATCTAGAACTATTGAAATTTTCAAAATTTCAATTCGAGCTTCCGAACCCCGACTTTTGATCGAAGTCAAAGTTTAGCTCCGGTAACAACTAGAAATGCAACTTTTGACCTAAAACCTTCATTTTAACTTCGAAACAAGTTCTGCAAGTTCCCATTGACTATATTCAGTATTTTGGAGCTGATGGAATCGACCAAATCACGATCCGACAATTGAATATTAAAACAGACAGAAAACTCAAATTTTCCAACTTAAGCCTTTTAAAACTCTTTCATTTGCAAAACTCAAGCTTATCACCATACTTTCGAAATCTGGCTTTTAGCATTAGCAAATAACGACTCAAAGCAACTTTTTAAGAAGGATAAAATAGTAATTTGACTGAAAATACTAAAAATGACCTTCAAAGTCATTACAATTGTATGACAAGAAGATACCACCTAAACGCAAAGGTAAGTTTTACAGAATGGTGGTTAGACCATCTTTGTTGTATGGGGTGAAGTGTTGGCCAGAAAAAAAAACACATGTTCAGAAGATGCATGTGTTGACACCCAATTTTTACCCTTCACAACAAAAATTAGTCATCGAGCTTTTTATCAATTTTTAAATAATTTATCTTCAAAAAAAATATTATTAATTATATCCAGCGCATGGGGGCCGTGCGCCCCCAATTCTTCTTTTTTCTCCTTCTCCCTCACTCTTTCCCCTTTCCCCTTTCCCCTTTCTCTTTGTTCTTCAAAACCAAAACCCAAACCAGACGACCTACAATCATCAACAACAACTCCCCACGCTCACCCTCTCACATTCTATCTCCCTCACCAAGAACCAAACCATTCCCTTTTCTCCTTCGACCCAAAAAGCCCGGTGCCGCCAACGAACAACAACCCCCAACAAACCTGAAAAACGTAGTAAATGTGTTTAAAAAGCCATCCACGCTTCTTAATCCCTTAATCAACGATGAAGATTTTCAATCCGTTGGGGATTTTATAGTAAATTCGAGAGATTTCTTGTCCCTAAGGATGGATTTTGATTTTCAATTTCAAAATCCGACCCTAATTTCCTGAATTTGCCCTGTGTCTTTCCCCCATTTCAAACCCTAGTTGTTCCCTATAAATTCAGCCTTTTTCTTCATTAGGGGAGGAAGTCATCTGAGAAATCCTCTAGTAAATCAGGCAGTCATCAATTTAAAACTCTAGAAAATTCCATAGCTGTCACTATTCTTGAAAAGGTTCGTTGGTTCTGAGACTAAAACCAGAACATCTGTCTTCTTGAGCCGAGGAATTTGAAATGAGCTTTATTTATGGTATCAAAGTTCATTGTTAAGCTCGTCATTCTCTCAGTTTCGCTTCCCCGACAAAGGTAATATTCCAATCTCGTGTTCTTCTTAGTTGAATGTGCTTTCGCTAGGATTTTTTACTTAAAATGGTTTATTGGTTACTGTTGGAATGTTCGAAGAGTGTGTGATGTTCTCGATTGTTGTAGGTTGACGCTCAAAGCATGGTTTCTGTTTTCTGTTAATGTTGTATTATTCTGAAGTTTTCTTATTCCTAATGAGTGTTGATCGCTACTGCATTTTGTCGTGAATTAAGTTGAAACTTCTCTCTGTGTTAGTCATAAGGTTCATTGATTTGAGATTTGTCATAAATTAAGCCGAATCTGATTAAGGGTTGTTATACTGTTGTTGGTGTCTTTGTCTATGTTATCAAAGATCAAAGAAGAGTTCTGGTTTGATGTTGTCACTTATTAGTATATTAAGTTCACATCATTGTTTTACATCGATATTGTTTTCCTCATTATGTCTCTGATTTAAGCATGATTAACTAAGAAATTTGTTTTGATAATAATAGCTGGGACTCGTTGTTTCACTGATCTGAAGTTTGTTCAAGTCTTCTATTCAAGTTAAGGTCGAAACTAATGTCGAAATGATTTTGCTTCCCAAATACATGTTGTAATGTTCAAATTTCAGTTGGTTAATTCGTTTTGGTGATGGTTTTAGCCCCTAAAGATGCAGTCAGCAAATACAGCTAATATAGCTTGTTGTTGGGTTCGTTTTGTTTCTAACTCAGTTAAACAATGTTGTTGTTGTCATGTGTCTGTCGAAGTGTTAGTCGTTTGAGTCAATGTACCTCACTTCTCTTCCTGAGGTTTGTTTTACAGTAGATAAAATGGAGGTACTTATTTGTCCAGTCATGAATGGTTTAATAAACTAAGAACTTGGATGTATTGTTTTCAAGTTATTTAGGCTGAGTTTGACCCCCACTTGGTATTGATGGTTGTTAATTCCCTCCACATGTATCAGCACATGTTACTATAACATATGAAGTCTAGTAAAAAAATGCATAAAAATATGACTACACTCTCTGATCGTATCCTTTAACTTCAAGAATGATTTGTTGATTTGGTTTCTTTCAATATCTTAAGTTAATCAAAATGATTTAGTTTGGTAGGTTAATGGTTGGTTTGTTCTAGACATATCAATGCTATTTGCAATCAGTGTTATTAAGTCGCAGTTCATTTGACTTCATAATGTGTGTAAAAGTTTATGTCCATGTCAAGCATCCCAGGATCTATTACACACATCATGCTGAACTTTGATGTTATTTTCCCTCGATACTCTTTCTTTGAGTCTCTTACTAATCCTTAATTTTATTTCCTTGCATGAACAACGCTCCAAGCTATTTTGGACTCCCCATTCTGCATTTCTTGGGCCATGAAAGCCCAAACTTCCTCTTCTTCAAGTAGGCGCAAGTTCCCAGATGAAAGAAGTTGTTATATAGATTTCGAGAGCAAGAATCGCACTATATACAATGATATACATGTGTATATACAGCAGCACAAGAAAAGGGCCCAAAAGTTGCAACAAAAATTTAAATGCGATAAAGGCCCAAAACCACTTCACCTTCCTTCTTTTATTTTATTTTTGGTTGATATGTTTGTGTTTGGATGCTAACATTGTTTATTATACTATTGATTTCAATCTAATTGAATTCCCCAACGTGTCAGAACCATTTATGTTATCTTTTATTTAACTTCATTTTATTCGAGAAGGTGCTTGCCTTAGATTTTTCAATTGTTCCTAAATGTTTGTGGATCTTTATGTGTCTAAATTAGTTGTGTCTTTTGAAAAAAAATAAATAAAAAATATATAATAAAAAATAAAAACAAAAAAAATTGAATGTGATTTTACATTTTAGTTCAATTTCCAAACCTAATCAATTTCCTTCAAGTATGGTCAATTTTTTTCACTTTGGTCAAAATTTAATCAAGTTTGGTCAAATTCTTTAAAAATTTGTCAATTCTTTCAAACTGAGTCATTTTCTTTAAGAGCTAATAATTCTTTCAAAATCTATCAATTTTAAAGTCAGTCAACTTTTTCGAAATCAATCAAATCTTTAAAAAGTTAGTCAATTTCCTAATCGCCGAATAACCGCATTTAGTGGCCATTTCAAGTGCGTAAAACTTTCTTGAAGTGAAAATATGAACCCGACCCTTTTCTTTGGATTTTAAAAAGATTTTTCTGTTAGATCTTTTTAAATATTTATTGGTTTCCTAATTATCCTTAAAATTAGGTGGCGGCTCTGTTTTCTTTTGAATTTCGAGAATTGATTTTCTTAAATTAATTAAGTTTAATCCGATTTATTGATTTTTGAATTTTCTTTTCAAAAAAGCCATTTCGGTTATCCATTTTTCATATAACCGAAATGGCGACTCTGCTGGGGATTTTAATGAGTTTCTAACCATTAGATTAGGTTGTTTGACTAACTACTTGATTTGCTTAGTTATATTTTCTTATTTGCTTTATTTGTTTAAATTTGATATTAAACTGTCATTTGCATTTCATGGCATTTCCTATTGTATCTTATGTGTTTGGAAAGATGGTTTGCGATTCCGTAGTCGGATTTCCATGTACTTAGCCCTTTTCTGAATAAGTGACAATTTACGACTTCGTCCAATGTTTGTCATAAATTTCCAAATTAGGTTGTCCACCTGGGTACCCGATCTATTCAAAAGCCACTATTAGACACCTAGGATAGAGTGAAGCCAAATCTCTATTTCTAAGCATTGGCCTAAGACGACCCTGTACGTAAGGCGTGTTGGGCCCATTAGAAAGACCACCTTGAGTCCAAAAGTGGCCCCAGCCCAAATGGACGGATCATGCTTACGTGTTTATATTTAAAGGATACATATGTTATTTGACGAACCTTTGTCCCCGGGGATGGGAGTCATTTAATAACACATGTTAATCAAAACAGATTTGTTTACAGTGTATTACATCCAAAGACGTTCAAAGATGCCGAGAAGTCCAAGAAGAAGAAATCTTCCATGAAGATTTAGCTTAGGTCTGTACCCCTGCGTGGGATTGATTATTTTGAATCCCTTTCCCGTATTATGTATCCCTATTAAGTTTATTCATAAAGCTTGTATAGATATTTTTTGGGACAATGGAACATTTTAACTGCGTATACATCCTTCAAATCATTAGGCCTACCCTAGGCACAAAAGGGTCACATATTTGTTTAGGGCACGCAATATCTATTTATGTGATATAACTGTTTGTGTGATTATGTTGCTTTGTTTGAAGTCTTGCTAGTCCACTCTTTTTCGAAGTTTTCTAGAAACCCTTAAGCATATAAATCAAATCACTATCAAAAGAATGTCCAAATACTCTTTGAGTCTCAAGTTTCTCAACAAAAATCAATCACTTTCAAAACCCTAAATTTTACTCCTTCATTTGACAAAAGCAAAATTTTCAAGGTTCTGAAGTACGTAGGGCCTGATTTATCCTCCGTGAGATACGTAGGCAGCCTTTCAAGGCTCGGTCCCACATGTTAGAAAAGTTTATTTTTTCCGTCATCCTTCCTTACAAAGGAATCATCAATTTCAAAATATGAGGAGATATTGTCAAACATATCCTTGATTCGCGAATCTTGAATTTTAAATAGCTGATATTTTGCCTACTTTAGTCATTTTCCTATCTTCATGGGTTAGCACTTCTTCAAACAATACAACTATTATGTGTTTATTCCGATGTGTGATTTTTGTATTATTCAACACTAACAAAGACTAACATATTTGTCTTTTAAGTTATTAAAAGTCAACAACTAATTTAGAATTGATCTATGTTGAAAAAAACCATCCGATCATCCTTATTTTATCAGATCCAGAGACCCTCCCCCCTCCCCCCCGACCAAAACTAGCAGAAAGAAAAATGACAAACCACAATGATGATGTGAGCCTGGACTAGATTATTGTGGCAGATCCCATTATCGCACAACAGACCAATTTGATTGCACAGCTAACGCAACAGATTGTTGACATGAAAAAGGAAATGAGGAAGACTCAAGGGTCGACAAATTTGGCCATCACTGCTAATCCTCCCACTCCAGACGACAGGAGGCCCTCACTTCATTTTCCTTCTCCTCATCAGCCTATTCCCATCTCAACTAATCCACCAATTACCCCCGTTCATGCTCCTTCCGACGCAGGACCTTCTACTATTTTTCCCTAAGCACTACCTCCTCTCCAGAACCCAAATACTACCCAAGCTTGCAGCTCCTCTCAAATTTCCCATGCTAATCAGATAATACCTCCTGAAAATTGAGCCCCGTTCCAATACAACTCACTGGCCACCCAAATTGAGCCTCCTAAAATCCCTTTTCATATCCTAATCCTTACCAATCCACAAATTCCTCATGCCGATGTCGACCATTATAGGGAGAAGGAAAAAAATTGGAAGACCAAGGAAGAGATGTCAAAATTGGATATATAGGAAGAAATTACCAAAGCTATGAAGCAATTTCGCTATACATCTGACATTGCGGGCCTAGATTATGAGAATTTATGCATTCACCCAGATTTGAACCTGCCGGAAGGGTTCAAAATGCCGAAGTTCGATACTTTCAACGGGAGTGGGAATCCCCTGGCCCATCTGAGGGCATATTGTGATCAGTTAGTGGGTGTTGGTTAGAACGAAGCATTGCTGATACGGCTTTTTAGCAAAGTCTAAGTGGGGAGGCCCTGGAATGGTTCACCTCCTAGGAAATAAATCGGTGGGCCAGCTGGAGTGCCATGGCCAAAGATTTTGTTGAGAATTTTGCTTACAATGTTGAAATAGTGTCAGACCGCTATTCATTAGAGAAGATTAGACAAAAATCAACCGAGAGTTATCATGAGTATGCCTATAAATGGAGAAAGAATGCTGACAGAACATAGCGAAGATTGGGGATAATATCGAAGACGGACTCAAAACAGGTAAGATCACCCGTATATCAACTCCGGTTCAAACGTCCGGGACGGTGAGGAAAAGGGAAGAAGATGTGTTAGTTGTCTCCAGCTTAAAAGACAAAAGGAGAACCCCTACACACCCCCGTCGAAACCACCGCAATTGTCATTGAACGCCTTCAGCCCCACAAAACAACTATAACCCTCCTCACCCAAAAGTGGATAGGAAACCCCCTAGGGTATTCACCCCACTAATCGAGAGCCGGACAAAGCTATTTGAAAGGTTTTTAACGGCAGGATTGATCCAACCCAACCCTCCAAAAGCCGAGCAAACTAATTCTCGTTTCGTCGAAGGTGATCGGACTTGTGCTTTCCACTCTAACAGTGCTGGACATGACACTGAAGATTGCATAAGTCTAAGGCATAAAATTCTGGATTTAATTTATTGTAACACGGTTGTTTTTCAGATTGTCACTCCATGATTGAACCTTGGCCTTGCCAATACCGTACCAATGTTTTGAAATATGAAACTTTCTTTTCCTGTAATTACACCATTTGCTTGTAATTATTTCTATGTTTGTTATCGGATTATTCTTCTTTCTAATGAACTGCGTTTGACCTAAATTCTCAAGAATGAGATACGTAGGCGGCCTATGTCGGCCTCGGTCATTTTTCTTATTCAAGTTATACATTCCCCCGAGAGGGGAACTACGTTTGGCCTGATTTCTACTTCAACGGGATACCTAAGCGCCACAATGGCTCGGTCATATCCCAGAAAGGAAACTAGCTAGAATTTTTGAAAGGAACTCAAAAATTCTGAGCAAAGAGCCCCCTCTACAACAAATCGAAGTTTAAAGCACGGTAAAACTTCAACTAGGATAGAATTTTTGAGAAAGATCTCAAAAATTCTCAAAGTGCTTCGGCTAAGCTATCAATCCTTGACAACATATAAACTGGTACAGAAATTTTGAGGTTGCCCTCAAAATTTCATTGAGCATCGTTACAAGTTTGAATGTGTATTTTTCTACATACTGTCTACCAAGAGGTAGGAGATCAAAGCGATTCATCGGGGACAAGAAGAGGAGTAGACAATCGAAGAATCTACAAAGATTAGTTCATTTTAAAATTAAGAAATTTTCTGTGGATGCACGAATTTTTTAGGGAATAGTCGAGACGCGAATAGTTCCATCTTATTCAAATCTCGAAAAGTAAACACAAATTGATCTATTTTGAAACTAAGAAATTTTCTGTGGATGTAGGGAAATTTTCGCAAGAGAATGACCGAGGCGTAAATAGAACCGTTTCGCTCAGGTCACCAACAATTTGTCAAAAGTAGAATCATTTTGAAACTAAGAAATTTTCTGTGGATGCAGAGAAATTTTTCGCGAAAGCACAGTTGAAGAGCTAAAGTTACCAATAATTTGTCAAACACCAATTCATTTTGAAACTAAAGAGTTTTCTGTGTATTCAGAGAGAATTTTTGCAGGGAAATTTTGTGCAGGCAAATTTTTAGAAGGAGAAAGTTTTGCAGGCCATATCCCTAGAGGACCAGCCAAGGCATAAATTGTTTTGCCTCACTCAGGTCGTTATCAATTTATCACAGGTCAATTCATTTAAAACTAAGAAATTTTCTGTGGATGTAAGTCAATTTTGTAGGTCTTGTCTACAAGAGAACAGTGAGGCAAATAGCTCAATCTCACTTAAATCCCTAGCAATCAACACAGATCAGTTTTAAACTAAGAAATTTTCTGCGGATGCAGGAAAATTTTCGCAAGTTTATCTACAAGACAATAATTGAGGCGTGAATAGTTCCATCTCGGTTAAAACGCCCAATATTTATGAAAGATTAGTTCACTTTTGAAACTAAGAAATTTTCTGTGGTTGTAGGAAAGTTTTGCAGGTTTATCTACATAGTAACAATTGAGGCGTAAATAGTTTGGCCTCTTTCAGATCCTTGGTAATTTATCATTTATCTTGTATTACGGAGAGAAATGGAGAGGTTCATTTGCATTACGGAGAGAAGTGGAGAGGTTCATTTGCATTACGGAGAGAAATGCAAAGGTTCATTTATCATGCATCGAGGAAAGGATCGTTTATCATGCATCGTGGAGAGTCATTGATCATGCATCGCGGAGAGCCATTTATCATGCATCAGAAAAGGTCATTTATCATGCATCGTGGAGACTCATGGTGAGGTCCGTTCAATCTACGCCCAGAGTGCCATCCAATTTGCGCCCAGAGCGTTATTCAATCTGCGCTCAGAGCGCCATTCTATCCATGCCCAGAGCGCCATTCTATCCGTGCCCAGAGCGCCATTCACTTGTGCCCAGAGCGCCGCACCTAGAGCTTCGCACCCAGAGGCCATTCTATTTGCGCCCAGAGCGCCATTCACTTGCACACAGAGCGCTGCGCCCGGAGCGCCATCTACTTTCCAGTTGCGCCCGGAGCGCCATTCACTTGTGCCCAGAGCGCTGCGCCTAGAGCGCCATTTACTTTCCAATTGCGCCAGAGCCCCATTTACTTTCCAATTGCGCCCAAAGCACCATTTAATTTCCAGTTGCGTCCAGAGCGCCAGTTTATTTTCCAATCTATGCCTGGACCATGTTTATTCCAGGAACTAATTTATTTTCCAGGAATCGAGTTTATTTTCTCAAGAACCTATTTTTTCCAGCTTATGCCAAGACAAATTGTCGAGAGGGCAAGTGCATATTTAACAAGGTCGTTGCATATTCATCGCCAATAAGGTTATTTTATTTCCAACTGCCTAGAGGGTCGTGCTTATTTCCAGAATCAGTTTATTTTCCATTTGCTGTCAGAGAGGTATTTTATTTCCAACTGCCTAGAGGATTGTTGCATATTAACCGAGCCCAGAGCGCCATTCTATTCGCACCCAGAGCGCCATTCTATTTGCATCTAGAGCATTGTGCCCGGAGCGCCATTCACTTGTGCCCAGAGCATTGTGCCCGGGGTGCCAGTTTTTTTGATAGCTCCCAGAAGGCTATTTTATTTTTATTGACTCATTATCTATCATGCCAAAGAATGTGGCTATTTTATCTCCAGCTGCCGAGCCATCACATGATCATCGTCGTCATCTAAGTTATTTTTATTAATTCAGTATCTATTATGTCGAAGAGCATGACCAGCTGCCGAGATAGCCACCGCATGATCATCCAGGATATTTTATTTTTTTCAAGTTACCGAAGGGACCTTACAATGGTTTCCTCATATTGATTCATTATCTATCATGCCAACGTGGATGTTTTATCTCCCACTGCCAAGATAGCCACCGCATAACCATCAAGGGAATTTTGTTTTTCATGTTGTCGAAAGGACCATATAATGGTTGCCTTATATTGATTCGATATCTATCATACCGAAGAGGAGAACGAATATCGAGCATGGTCAAAGATGCCAGCTATAGTTCAAATTGTATTTTTACTAACATTTTGTTTTATCGAGAGCATCCGAAAGGATGAAATTCTCAAAACAATCAGAGGAGTGGACGTCATCAAGTAGGACACAACACAACGTGAAACTTTTTCTTAACAGCGAACTGGGACATAGTCTGAAGGTGCGCTTTAAACCCTTCGAGCACGAGATGGGAAGCGACTACCACTACCACCTAACTACACCCTTGTCAGAAGGCGTGTGAGTATTCCTTTGAGTCAGTTAGGTTATTTTCAATTTCGCCTTTGGATAATCTCAACTCTGACCAGAGGCAATCTTCCAATCTGAGTGATGATATACCAAGAATTTTGGAAATTATGTCCGTGTAAGTTCTCAGTTATGAATGTGACGAGCTCCACATTTATGGTTAAGGGGTCACAAACCACTTTTTCACAATTCAATTTTGTTCGTCACTCCTCCTGAACCAGAGGTCATATCCGAATAAGGGATTTCCTCTTCAACCGATAGAGTCGAACTACAAGTAGCCTTATTTCTGGGTCCAAGGATATGTAGGAGGGCTCAACTTTGAAAACACGGCTGCATTCCAACACTCACTCTTAAAATCTCATTACCAAGCATTCTAACCTCCATAATTCGACATTGGGATAACTTTTGAATTTCAGATTTGTACATAAAATCATGCGTTTTGAACTACAAGTGGCCTGAAGTCTCATGTAACTTGGGATATGTAGGAAACGCAAAGACAGGGTTCGTCCATGATTTCTGAAAATCCGAGCATTTGAAATATGAAGATGTGGTCGGCTAAAAATTGGTTTAGTGAAGTTTCTTTGTCCACGATCTCTTTCATCGATCATACCCAAAGAAAGAGACAATAGTTGACACCCAATTTTTACCCTCCACAGTATAAATCAGTCATCAAGCTTTTTAACAATTTTTAAATAATTTATTTTCAAAAAAATTATTATTAATTATATCCAGTGCGTGGGGGCCATGCGCCCCCAGTTCTTTTTTTTTCTCCTTCTCCTTCACGCTTTTCCCTTTCCCCTTTCTCTTTCTTCTTCAAAACCAAAGCCCAAACCAGACGACCTCCAAATGCTAACAACAAATCCCAACGCTCACCCTCACACACTCTATCTCCCTCACCAAGAACCCAACCATTCCCCTTTCTCCTTTGACCCAGAAAGCCCGGTGCCACCAACGACCAACAACCCCCAACAAACCCGACAAACGTAGTAAATGTATTGAAAAAGCCATCCACACTTCTCAATTCCTCAATCAACGGTGAAGATTTTCAATCCATTAGGGATTTTATAGTAAATCCGAGAGATTTCTTGCCCCTAAGGATGGATTTTGAATTTCAAATTCAAAATCAGACCCCAATTTCCCGAATTTGCCTTGAGTCTTTCCCCATTTCAAACCCTAGTTGTTCCCTATAAATTCAGCCTTTTTCTTCATTAGGGGAGGTAGTCATCTGAGAAATCCTCTAATAAATTGGGTAGTCATCAATTTGAAACTCTAGAAAATTCCATAGCCATCACTATTCTCGAAAAGGTTCTTCGATTTAGAGACTAAAACCAGAACATCTGTTCTTTTGAGCCGAGGAATTTGAAATGAGCTTCGTTTGTGGTATCAAAGTTCACTGTGAAGCTCGTCGTCGTCCTAGTTTCGCTGTCCCGACAAAGGTAAAATCCCAAACTCGTATTCTTCTTAGTTGAATGTGCTTTCGCTAGGAATTTTTGTTTAATCTGGTTTATTGGTTACTGTTGGAATGTTCGAAGAGTGTGTGATGTTCTCGATTGTTGTAGGTTGATGCTCAAGCATGGTTTCTATTTTCTCTTAATGTTGTATTATGCTGAAGTTTTCCTATTCCTATTGAGTGTTGATCGCTACTGCATTTGTCATGAATTAAGTTGAATCTTCTCTCTGTGTTAGTCATAAGGTTCATTTATTTGAGATTTGTCATGAATTAAGTCGAATCTGATTAAGGGTTGTTATACTGTTGTTGGTGTTTTTGTCTATGTTATCAAAGATCACAGTAGAGTTCTGGTTTGATGTTGTTACTTATTAGTATATAAAGTTCACATCATTGTTTTACATCGATATTGTTTTCCTTATTATGTCTCTGATTTAAACATGATTAACTAAGAAATTTGTTTTGATAATAATAGCTCGGACTCTTGTTTTACTAATCTGAAGTTTGTTCAAGTCTTCCACTCATGTTAAGGTCGAAACTAATGTCGAAATTATTTTGCTTCCCAAATATATGTTGTCATGTTCAAATTTCAGTTGCTTAATTCGCTTTGGTGATGGTTTTAGTCCCTAAAGATGCAGTGAGCAAATACAGATATTATAGCTTGTTGTTGGGATCGTTTTGTTTCTAACTCAGTTAAATAATGATGTCGTTGTCATGTGTCTCTCGAAGTGTTAGTCGTTTGAGTCAGTGTACCTCACTTCTCTTCCTGAGGTTTGTTTTACAGTAGATAAAATGGAGGTACTTATTTGTCGAGTCATGAATGGTTTAATAAACTAAGAACTTGGATGTATTGTTTTCAAGTTGTTTAGGTTGAGTTTGACCCCCACTTAGTATTGATGGTTGTTAATTCCCACCACATGTATCAGCACATGTTACTATAACATATGAAGTCCGGTAAAAAAAATGCGTAAAAATATGACTACACTCTCTGGTCATATCCTTTAGCTTCAAGAATGATCTGCTGATTTGGTTTCCTTCAATATCTTAAGTTGATCAAAATGATTTAGTTTGGTAGGTTAATGGTTGGTTTGTTCTAGACATACCAATGCTATTTGAAATCAGTGTTATTAAGTCGTAGTTCATTTGACTTCATAATGTGTGTAAAAGTTTATGTCCATGTCAAGCATGCCAGGATCTATAACACACATCATGCTGAACTTTGATATTGTTTTCCCTCAATAGTCTTTCTTTGAGTCTCTTACTAATCCTTAATTTTATTTTCTTGCATGAACAATGCTCCAAGCCATTTTGGACTCCCCATTTTGCATTTCTTGCGCCATGGAAGCCCAAACTTCCTCTTCTTCGAGTCGGCGCAAGTTCCCAGAAGAAAGAAGCTGTTATATAGATTTCGGGAGCAAGAATCGCACTATATACAATGATATACATGTATATATACAGCAGCATAAGGAAAAGACCCAAAAGTTGCAACAAAGATTTAAATGCGATAAAGGCCCAAAACCACTTCACCTCCCTTCTTTTATTTTATTTTTGGTTTATATGGTTGTGTTTGGATGCTAACATTGTTTATTATACTATTGGTTTCAATCTAATTGAACTCCCCAACATGTCAAAATCATTTATATTATCTTTTATTAAACTTCATTTTATTCGAGAAGGTGCTTGCCTTAGATTTTTCACTTATTCCTAAATGTTCGTGGATCTTTATGTGTCTAAATTAGTTGTATCTTTTGAAAAAAAATAAATAAATAATATATAATAAAAAATAAAAACAAAAAAAAATTTGAATGATTTTACATTTTAGTTCAATTTCCAAACCTAGTCAATTTCCTTCAAGTTTGGTCAATTACTTTTTCACTTTGGTCAAAATTTAATCAAGTTTGTTCAAATTGTTTAAAAATTTGTCAATCTTTTCAAACTGAGTCATTTTCTTTAAGAGTTAACAATTCTTTCAAAATCAATCAATTTTAAAGTCAGTCAACTTTTTTCAACTCAATCAAATCTTTAAAAAGTTAGTCAATTTCCTAGTTGCCGGATAACCGCATTTAGCGGCCATTTCAAGTGCGTAAAACTTTCTTGAAGTGGAAATATAAACCCGAACCTTTTCTTTAGATTTTAAAAAAAAATTTCTGTTATGTCTTTTTAAATATTTATTAGTTTCCTAATTATCCTTAAAATTAGGTGGCGACTCTATTTTCTTTCGAATTTCGAGAATTGATTTTCTTAAATTAATTAAGTTTAAACCGATTTATTGTTTTTGAATTTTCTTTTCAAAAAAGTCATTTTTCATATAACTGCATGTTGCAGAGATGAGGATGTTGAGATTGATGTGTAATCACACCAGGAGTAATAAGATTAGGAATGAGAACATTCGGGAGAAGCTAAAGGTGGCTCCTATGTTAGATTAGATGAGGGAAGTGAGACTTGATGGTTTGGACATGTGAAGAGAAAGAGTCCCGATGCTCTTGTTAGGAGGTGCGAGAGGTTGATTTTGGAAGTGTCACGGAGAGGTAGAAGTAGACCAAAGAAGTAATGGGGGGAGGTGATCAGACAAGATATGACGAAACTTGATCTCACCGAAGATATGACCTTAGACGAAAAAGAGTGGAGGTCGCGAATTAGAGTAGCAGACTAATTGGTAGGGTTAGGTGGATGCATGGTCTTGGGGTATAGTAGGGTCAGGTGGAGGCCGTGTTTTTTTATCATGTGTTCTCATTATCTGTCATATATGTGTTAGTTTTATCATATTTACATACTGCCATGTGCTATTCATTATTAGTCGCCTTTTCTATTCCCTTCCCTTTCCTTTTTATCATATCTAGTTCTTTCTTCTTATGGATTTTAAGATGAGGGTTCCCAAGAAACAACCTCTCCACTTCTATGAGGTAGTGATAAGGTCTGTGTACATTCCTCCCTCCCCAGAGCTCACTTGTGGGATTTCACTGGGTATATTGTTGTTGTTGTTGATTGAGTAGTCTCCAAGAAACTCTAACTAAAATAAAATTCATCTTATAAAGTCTTACAAAATTTCGATGTCTACAGTATTATTCTGTAATTTATTGAAAACACAGATCCAAGCAAACTTTAAAAATCCCTAATAAAATTCTAAGCTTGAAATGGTTAAATGATCTAATCTAATTTATCAGTACAAAAGACTCCTCAACTTATAGAAATTAGAATACTAATAGTATTAATGATTTTATAACAAAAAGTCCATCGCGAATCACAAACAAAAGCAAAAAAAGACTCCTACATAAGAAGAAAATCAAAATTTTAAGGATATATAATTAATATATAATTTTCAGAACATGAATTTTTAATTATTAGAAATTGTTACATTGTTCAACTAAAGGAAACCTTTAATCGTCAAGATTTCTTGCCTAGATAAAAATATCCCTATACAATTTAAGAGATTAAATTATATAAACGTGTCAACAAATTTTATAACTAAATGTCAATGCTTTTTAACAAAAGTACATTTACATGGGGAATGCCAATAAAAATGAAACAAAGAGCAAAAAAGTCTTAGTTAATGCACTTTGGCTCTCTCATGCATGGAAAAAGCTCCAAAAAAGACAAAAGAACAAAAAAAGTGATCTTAATTAATGTTCTTTGTCTCTCTCATACATGGGAAAAGCCTCAAAGACAAGAACATTATATGCCAAAAAAAGTGGATGATTTGAGCGTTAAATGTTGGTAAAATTGTCTATAATATATATGTTCTCAATATTTTGATTAACTTTTGATGGTAATATTGATTTTGGTGAAATTGTTGATAACAATAAATATGATGACAGTATTTTGGTTGATTATTTATGGCAATGTTGATTTTTTTATTTGACTGATAATAGTGCTGGTAAAATTGTTGATAACAATATATTTGTTATTGGTTGTTTGGTGAATATTTGGTGGAAAATTTGATTGTTTTAGTTGATTAGTAATAGTGTTGGTAAAATTGTTGGAATCAATATATATGTCAATTTTTTTGTGAACGTTTGGTGGCAAAGCTCGTTTTTTTATTTGATTGGTAATAAAAATTGGAGAAAGTGAGAAATAAAAAGAAATTTGGCAATAAAATTAAAATAGAATTAAAGAAAAGAGAAAAATTCAAACAATATTAGAAAAAAGAATAGATTGAAGAGAGAGAGAAAATTGTCACTTTGTAATATGCAAAAGTTTCTCAAGAAAAAAGGCAAAAACATAATACACTACTTGGGAATATAAAATGTTTCTCATGTGTTGTCAAATCTCAATTAATGTCATTAATTGTGTATTTTTATTTTAAAAAAAGAAAGAAAAAAGAAAAAAAAAACTTAATATGATACGAATGGAAATTAAAAAAAAAACTTAAAAGAATAAAATATTTTGGGGTATTACCATAATTTGTAATTTAAGCTCTTAAATTTTATACTCTTGCAATTTTTAAATAAGTATTCTAATTGATTTTAAAATTCTAAAATAAGTAAAATCTTATTAATTTAAAATTTCTAGATATTAGGAATTTTTACCCAATTCAAATTTGAAAGGATTTAATAAGAATATTTATTTAATTTTTAGGATCTTAAATACTTTTTAAAAAATATGATAAATGGTGAAAAAATAATTTTGTCTAAAATGAAATTTAAAGGGCAAAAAGTTCAAATAACATTTTACAAAAGCCAAATTTGATTCTTTTGCGACTGAGCGGACCATATTCCCATTCGAAATACTATTTAACTCATCAGATGGAATAACTTTAGATTCTCTCAAATCATTATTTTTCAGAGTTCCTTGATGTTGTGGCGAAGAACTGGCAAGAACATTGTCTACATTGATGTCCTAGTAATGCGACATAAAACAAATTTGTCTTCATGTCGAGTATGACCATGTTGTCATAAGACCTTTAGTATATTATCACAAAGACTATATTCTTTAATATTCTAGACATGATTTTTTTATTAAAACGAAAATTTTTTTTGAACCAATGAGTGATCTTTTCTTGTCATAAATTGGGCTAAGTTGTCGACTCCTTTCCATGAACCGCTGCCACTAACAATTCCCCTATTGACATTTCTTAATTTTTTTTTAACTGAGTGAACACATAATGAACACTAGTAGTTTTATTCGTCTCAAATAATTAAGAAGGTTTCTTATTACCATACAAGTCGACAAGTGAAAATTGAACAGACACACCAGTAATAAATTTAAGAAGAGAAGTCAGTTGTTCATCATCAAAATTCATCCCATAGATGTTGTAGAAACAAAATTTAATACTTCATCTTGTCCATTGATAGGTATTTAATATGGAGTTGATAACTATCACATTGATTCTTCCTGGTCTTACTCACGGTGCATGTGAAGCCGCATTCGTTTATGACCTACTCTTTTTTAATAATTTTTAAATATATTTTAGATTTTAGAAATGATTTTGGCTTTACTTTTTAATGAAATAATTTCAAGTCAAATGAAGGGTAAGAAAATGAATTTTGAGTCGATTGACCTTTTTGGTGTAGTTCGTGTACATATACATTGTTGACATTCCGAAGGTGCAACATCACGGTAACTCAATAAAAATAATAAAAATAAAAGAATTTGAATAATAGAAAAAATAATTTAATATTTAGGAAAAAAATAGTTTGATTTTGGAAGTCGCCACCTAATTTTAAGGATAATTAGGAAACCAATTAATTATTTACAAAATAGTCTTCTAACCATAAATTCCAAGTAAGGGTTCAAGTTATTACGGAGGGAAGGTATTAGCACCCTTCATAATCCACAACTGTGGGTGCCGATTGAATTCATTTTTACAAATTGAGAAGGAGATACACGATATAACACAATTACGATAATCTTGAAATAAACACACAAAAATAATATACACAACAATGAAAAATGAAGAATAAACTAGAATGGTTCCGTCCTTTTAATGGAGAGGCCTCAAAATCTGGATAGATTCGTCATGGGCTAATTTAACAAATAATATATGAATACATGGGGTCCTATTTAAAAAAAAGTTAAAAAGAGAAAAAGAAAAAGTTAAAGTCAAAAGAGAAAAAGTTAAAAGAAAAAAGAGGAAACACACGGGGTCGGAAAAATAAGTGAGGCCAAGAAATTGTGAGAATTTAATTTAAAATACCCTACAAATTAACATTCCACAATAGCAACTAGTTATGGGCACAACAATCAATATAAGATTAGTACAGAAGAAAATAAATAAATAAATAAATAAATAAACAAATTTGTAAGGTGGAAACGTCCGGATGAAACTTTCAACAACTTTAAGTGTACTACTTTTTATTTAATGGACATAGTCATAGAGTATGTCACTGTAACAGCCTGGCCCCACACGTGCATATATTGTCCGCTTTGGCCGCCCATACGGCCGCACGGTTTTATTTCTCCCAGGTTTCCCCAGGAAAAGGCCTATGCACATGTAAGTTCCAGACCACTATATAAAGCCCAGGACTCCCCC